>CAUYON010023086.1:0-27606 GCA_963573935.1 Arctocebus calabarensis | reverse complement strand
TATATAGTGATCAAGAAAATGCCATGAAGGCTATCTGTAACAGTACGATGAAAACATTTCTGAATGTATATGAATCATGCCCTATGATTGCACCAATGTACAGAATTATGATTCAATAAAATTATAAAAAAAAAAAAAAAGATTGTCCTAACTGTTTTGCAATGTTTGTTTGGTCTGCTATGCGTCTCACAGTCAGTTGATAAGTTTCACACATAATTCAATAAACTTTTCATCAGTTCTCCTTATTACTGGCCACCCTGACTTCTCTTCATCAATAACACTTTCTCTCCCCTCACAACAAACTTTAATCCATTTGTACTTGGCCTTGTTTTCATGACATTATCCCTATAAACTTGGACTAACATGTCCCGGATTTCACTTTCATTCTTTCTAAGTTTGACAAGCCATTTATGAATATTTGTTCATTGCTCTAATTCAAGCTCTGACATATTCACAATGTTACACAAAAACATGGAACAATAAGGAACTCAGCAAGACACTGCCACACATCAGCACAAACACAGCTGTGGGACACTGATATATCAAGGTAATGAAACCTTACCAAGGTCTGTGCACAGTGTTGCCAAGGTAAGTGCACAGTGGCAAGTTCTGGAACTTACTTGTCAGACCTTGTATCACTTCTCAGAGCCTATGTTCTTCATTTATAAATGGAAAGCAATGACATGATGTTCAAGTAAGGGACACAAAAAAGCAACTGTCCCAGTGCCTGGTATGCACAAGGTACTCAGGGATTACTAGTTAAACCTGAATCTTCTCAGTGTGGACAGAATGGTTCTTAAACTTGCCTCTTATGGCTCTGGTGTGTAAATATTTCCATTGTCATTACTTCTCTGCACATAATTCTAAATAGTTTATTGTTTTGTATATTACTTTGTATCTTTTACATACTTGCATATTTTATATTAATATAAAATTTAATTTTATATTGTAAATTTTCAATATGGCTCTGACAATGTCATTCTCAGCTTATAGATGGGGACATTGAGGTTATGACTTGTCAAAGGTCATGCCCTATATTATATGATAATGTCAGGGTTTACTGCAGCAAGGACCAAGAGGAATATTGAAGTTCAGGGAATGGGAGGCTAGAGGAATGCTGGCATGGGTGCTGGGAAGAGGCAATAAAGCCGCAAGGAGCTGGCCAGCAGGTACAGTTTTCAGCCATCCCTTTGTCATTCCAGACAAGGTGAGGGGGAGCAGAAACAAATTCTGGCTCCAGAGTGTGAGGATGCCATGGGGAAAGGGGACTGAGACTGGCCGGGGTGGAGCACATGGCTGCTTTTCCCAAGGGACTGCTGCTCTGGGGAGCCTTGAAAACTCAAAGGCCCAACTACAAGTGGGAACAGGTTCAGAGATGCCACTGACTAGCATTAGCTGGAGAATGCTGGATTTGCTGATAAGCTTCGGAGAAGGCAGCAGACCCCACCTGCTTTTGGAAACAGCAGAGTTGGGACCAAGGTGGGGCAAAGGAATCTGAGTCTGTCCTGAGAGAGTTCCTTTCATTTTCCAGACACATCCATGATTGCTTGTTCAGATACAGCATCAAAGGCTCCTGAGGGCGCCTGCCCTTGACCCAGGGAATTCTGCCAAGTCGCCTACCATCCTCCTCTGTGGCCTCTCTGGACTCCTGTCCCACTTTGGTGTTATATTGAAACTCCCACTCTCCAGCGAGTTCTTACATAACGCTGGGGATAGATTTAGAACAAGCATGGCTTTTGTCCCAACCTCAAAACTGAGATAAATATTTTTACACATCTTACTTTCCTACTGAAATTTCAATACCTCCAGGGCCAGGCCTTGTCTTTCTCACCTTTGAATCCTCCAGAACTGCCATTGCACCTGAGCTATGGCAGGTGCTTGTTGAATGAATGAATAAACAACTGAGTGAGTGAATGAATGAATGGCTCTAGATCTCTCAAATCTCTAGAATTTAAGCTTATAAGGACAAAAAAATGTTGTCAGTTTGTTCATTACTGAATTCCATGGCTGATATAGGATGGGCCTTCCACAAATATGCTGAGTGAATGAAAGATTAGTCTCCATCTAGGCTGCGCTGGCCTTCACACTTTCCTCTGATTTCCACGGTGCTGGAGCTGGCAGATAAGTTCAACATTTTAGAGAGAAGATAGGGAAAGATTTTGGCCAAGGATATGCCACTGGGCCAAAACTAAGGTACGGGGACTCCAGATCCTGGTCCAGGGCTCTTAACTCCCCAGGTGTTCCATCTTCACCAAGCTTACAGCCTATAGAAAGTCCCTCAGACATCCAGCCTTGCATTTGCTCAGCACCCTGCCTGGACCAAAGCAGTGAAGATGTGTGCTTATAGGACATCTGAGAACAAACACAGGCTGACCTGAGGGACACTGAGGACCTGCAGGAGGCACACAGTAGGCCTCAGCATGAGCAGAAATTGATGCCAGGGGAGCTCGTCACTCTGAGCAGTTCTATCCCCATGGTAGGCTGCTCACACTGCTGGGCCCAAAGAGCTTCTGCCTCACTTGTTGTGCCCTCAGGGTTTGCTTCATCCTGAGCTGCCAAGGGTCACATCTTTTGTCCTCCACACAAGTGGCTTCTGAAGAAGAAGGAAATAGGTATAGAGAGTCTAGCACAGCAGCACTGGCTTCAGACGCCTGGATTTGGATGCTGGTGCTGCCACTTCCTAGCAATAAAATCTTAGGCAAGTTACTAATCTTCTCTAGGCCTTAGTTTCCTCATCTGAAATAACACCTCCAGCAATGTATAATGGGAAGTAAAGATAATGAAGCATGTGAAAGTATCAGGCACTGTGCCTGTTATACAGTCAGCATTTAAGCAGATGAGACTTGGATGGGAAACTCAGTAGCAAATGTAGAAAGCCTCTTTGATAGGCTGCCCAGGTTCAAATCCCAGCTCTACTTCTTACCAGCTATGTTGCCTGGGTGAAAGTTATTCAACCTTTCTGTGCTAGTCATGGGGCTACAGCACTGGAATGTTGCCAGACTCAGAGGAGTTAATTCCCAGAAAGCACTTAGGACAGTTTCTGGCACGTGAGAAGTGCTGAGTAAACACCAGCAACGCCACTCTTCTTACTATCTCGTTTTAAACATGAATTTAGGAGAGCCAAATTTCTTTGTGTTGAGGAGATTAATGTAGGCACCAGGACATTGGTGCCAACATTGAGCTTATTGGCTGGTAATCTCGTTTGCTCTTCCTTGCTGTTTTCAAGCATAACCCACAGCTAGCAGAGCAATATGCTTGTGTCCTACTCACGAGCTGAGCTTGCTGGGCAGTGACTTCTCCACTGTACGCTATAAATGGCTGCCAGCAGTGAAATTACATTTGTATTGATCTAAAGAACATTTTATTGATCAAACACAGGGAATGAAACATTTGAAACACAAACCCATTATTTTAACAATTTGTTGCCGGGAATAGGCAATGTCTCCTTTTGTAATTTTTCGCTTGGTGAGTTGGCCTTCTCAGGATGGCTTCTGGGATAAGTGGAGGGTCTGGAGCCCCAGCCTCCACAAGCTATTCATCAATGACCATCTCTCGAGCTCCCTCATCCCCCATCTTCCTTCTCCACATTTCTGTTCTTCAAGGCTTATCTATAAGCAGGCCCTTCTACCTCTAAATAGTTTCCCTCTCCATTCCTTGCCTGGACGCCCCTCATACCTCCTTTTGACCTCCTTTTCATCCCTGATTTCATGCACTGGGTGGAGGACCTCTCATACTCTATGCTCCTGGATCATCTGGAGGAATCAAGGGTGATGATAAAGACACCAGCTTGCAAGGACCTCTCCACAAAGCACTCCAAACCAACCCAGCAGGTCCAGAGCACAGAGTCATCCAAAGCCACTATTTCTCCGGCTCCTGAATCTGGTTTCATTAAACTCCATTAAACAAAATTACTATCCATGTGGGCCATGTAGTAAATTTAGGACATGTAGGTGAAAAATACTCACAAGGAGGTAGTAATTCTGCAGCAATTTCCATAATAATTCAATTAACACGTGCACTCAGAGGCTTTGGAATATCCCTGTGCCTGGACTCTTTGAGGGAGCCAAAGGTTTATCCAAAGTCTCTGCTCTCAAGGTGCCAACAATCTAGCCTGAGAGGGGAGAAACACACAAAGGGGTGAGTCACAGAAGAAATATTTTTATCAGGAGTTATGAGAGTAGCACAACAACCGAATGGAAAAAGAATTGTCTCTTCAAGAAATGGTCCTGAGAGAGGTGCCTGTGGCTCAAAGGAGTGGGGCACCTGCCCCATATGCCAGAGGTGGTGGGTTCAAACCCAGCCCCAGCCAAAAAAAGAAAAAAAAAAATGGTTCTGAGATAGTTGAATATCCACATACATGCAAAAGAATGGAAGTTAGACCCTTACCTCACACCATACACAGAAATTAGCTCAAAACAGATCAAAGACTTTAATGTAACAGCTAAAACTATAAAACTCTTAACATAAAAGGTAGAAGTAAATCTTTATGACTTTGAGTTAGGCGATGGTTTCTTAGATAGGACACCTAAAGCACAAGCAACCAAAGGAAAAAAGAAATTGATAAGTTAGGCTTGATCAACATTAAAACCGTTTGTGTTTCAATGGATAGCCACAGAATGGTAGAGAAGGTATGCAAATTAGATATCTGATAAGATTCAAATACCAACTTAACAATAAATAGACAAATAATCGAATTTTAAAATGGGCAAATAATTTGAATGGACGTTTCTCCCAAAAAGGTATGCATACGGATAGTAAGCACATAAAAAGACACTGAACATCACTGGCCACCAGAGAATTGCAAATCAAAACCACAATAATATACCACTTAATAAGGCAGAAATAACAAGTATTGGTAAGGATAGAGAAAAATCAGAATCCTTATACATTGCTATGGATGCAATTACATTGGAAGACAATTTAGTAGTTTCCCAAAATGTTAAACATAGTGTTACCATAATAACCCAGCACTTTCACTCTTAGCTATCTACTCAAGAGAACTGAAAGGTGTTCGCGCAAAAACTTGTATTCAAATTTTCATGTCAGTATTATTCATATAGCCCAGAGGTGAAAACAAATGTCCTTTAACTGATGAATGGATGAGTAAAATATAGCATAGTCATACAATAAAGTATTATTTAGTCATAGAAAGGAAGTACTGATATGCGCTATCACATGCATGAACCATGAAAATGTTTCGCTCAATAAAAGAAGCCAGACATAAAAGCCACATATCATATGATCTCATTTACTTAAAATGTCCAGCATAGGAAAATCCTTGGAGACAGAAAGGAGACTGGTGCTTGCCTTGGGGTGAGAGGAGGAGAGAAAGAGGAGTGACCAGTAATGGGCATGGGGTTTCCTTTTGGACTATGAGAATGTTCTGGAATTAGATAGTGATGACAGTTGTGCAACCTTGTAGATAAAGATGTCACAAAACACCAAATTAATTTTACACTTTAAAGGGGCAAATTTTATGGTTTGTGAATTACATTTCTGTTTTTGAAAATTAGTAGCACAGATCCAAGGTGCTTTGGATGGTCCCTTGAAGGAGGGAGCGGGTAGGTCAGGGCATAGCTAGGGCTGAGCTGGAGGGACAGACAGTAAATCCCTGCGGTTTTGCCCTGAGGGCAGCAGCCCAAGACAACCCCATGACCAAGAGCACCCCTTCCAGTACAAAGGGTCCCACAGTCCAAATGCTCATTCCTTCATGCCATTTTAAAAGGAATTTGCCTTTTGATTTTGAGTTTCCATTTCCTCTTGGAGAAGAGAGGCAGAAACCATTGACAAGTATGGAAATTGGAAATGTAAATGAAATAGGGGGTCCCCTGAGGAAAGCATGGGTACATAGCCTCCCAGCCCAATGACTTTGTGCCATAGAGATTCGCGGCTCAGGGACTCACTAGTTAAACTGGATGAAACAATTTTCATGCTTCTCTCAGACAAAGCACGCAACCTACAACCCTGAGGTTATGCCAGAAGGCAGCAGAATAGGCTGTCTCCGAATGTGGAATGCAATACCATCATGTTACAAGGAGAGTGCGGTCTCCGTTACCCCTCCCCCATACAACACAGCAACAGTCTGAGCAATGTTTCTGACCCTGATTGGCAGGTCATTACGAGGCAGCGTGGACACCCACTCAAGAAATGATGGAATGAAATGGCTCTATTTATGAAAGAATCCTGCATATCCTATTCTTTTCAGGGTAGTGCCAGGCAGGCTGCATGAGTCACTGAAGGCCTTCACCTTACAGGTGCTCAGAGAGGCTGAATGACTTGGCTCAAGTGACAAAGCTTATTGCTAGCAGATTAAGGGCTAGAGGCCAGGTCACCTTCTTTCAAACTTGCTTACTCCCTTGCTTCACCCTCACTCTTCCCCTCAAATGACAAATACAATGATCATCAATGCAAACTCTGGCACAGAATTTCTGTGGCTATGTCTCTCTCTGGACGGAATCTCTCTGTCTGTTCCTCCTCTTCCTCCTCCTCCTTCTCTTTTTCTCTCTCATCCTCTCCTTTTGGAAAAGAACTCTAGAACAATAATTTTCAAACCCAAGCAAGCGTCAGCACCACCAGAGGGCTATTAAGACACAGAGCTGGGCCCATGTTTCAGAGGGCCTGACTCAGCAGGTCTAGAGTGGAGATTGTGAATTTTCATTTCTGACAATTCCCCACGTGACAATAATGCTGGCTCAGGGATCACCCTGTCTGCTGTACAGGTGAACACCTCACTCATTTTCAAAATGGCCAGAAAACGAAATTCTATAGATGACCAAATATTACACTGATCATATGTGAGATTTGTTATACACTAAATGTCAGATGAATTAAATCCCATGGTCAGGAGGGTGTCTGAGGCCAAGTCTCTGCACTACAAGTGAAACTCATTGAATGGTAAGAAATAACCTTCCAGTACTTCTCATTGCTGAGAGCAGGACTAGGGGTCGGAGATACTGAGTGACAGAAATGACATTGTTCCCTGCTGACCTTCTTAGTCACAGACACGTTCTGGAGGCACTCTTATAAAGATTTGTGTTTACTTGCTTCCAAAGTACCCGTAGAAACCAAGAATCAGATACCAAGTTGTCTCAATTCCCTCCACAACCTCTGCCTATCTCAATTTCCCGCTGCAGTCCCCACCTTCATTAGCCCTTGTCTGAGATGCCACAGCTTCTATAAGATAGGATCGTCCCCTTTCTATAATCCCATTGCAATGTGCCTTTTGTTTCTACAAAAAAGAAAGCAAGTAAAATGACAGATCTTGAAGGATCTTAGAGTACAACTCTCTTTTTTGACAATGTGAAACACAAGATGCTAAGAAAATAAGATGTTAAGAGAAGAGAAAACAGCACTCTAAGAAGTTTAGAGTGCAGCAAATTTTGTTTCCAGCCATGCAGAATCTTAGTCTGAGTGGAGAAGGGGTACAAGGAGCACGTGGAGGAAAGGGACTTGCAAGTGGCCAAACCGAGGCTGGGAAGAGCTGGAGGAGTGGAGAGACGGTGGCAGCAGCTCCCCCAGTCCTTCCAGAGTTTCCCAACTGTGACACTGACTTTGTTTAGGACTCAGACCAGCTGTGAGCTCCAGGCGGAGGTGAGGCCTGTAACAAGCAGGTGAGGGAAGCCCTGCTGTGTCCCAGCCAGGCCCTGGGGGTCTCGTGAGTGTTCCGCAACTGTTCTTAGGAGACCCAGGACACTCCTGGGGGAATCAAGAGCCCAACATGCCTATGTAAACTGAGTCTTAGTTTGCACTGGCCCAAGATTTGCTACGAGCTTTCTCCTGCTCCTTTTCCAGAAATGAGGGGGTCATCCTCCTCTTCTTCTGCCTTACATTCAATCCCAAGTAGGAGAGAAGGCTATTATGAACCATTTAAATGACATAAAAAGGAGCACAAAAGAGCCCATGGTCTTACCTCTGTGTATCCCTTGATCCTTATTGGAAAAAGTATTTTTCTAATTTCCTTTCTCTCAAAATAGTCTGCTTTCAGAATCCTGGATGCCTTGCACTGCGGGCAATGGCTTGCCATTCTGGCCCCATGGCAGCAGACGCTGTTAGTGCCTACAACCTTCTTGTGGTCCCATAGCCTGTGACTTGCCGGATTTGGATCTATGTGCCTGAGAGATGACCACTCTGCTCGTGCAAGGCAGGCAGGAAAAGCCCAGCGCTTGCCATTCCCCAGCAGCAGCAGAACTTCACCCTGACTCTGGAGTGGGTGTACAAATACCCCAACTCCCTGGTCCCTAGGTGAGATCATTTGGAGACATGCATTTGGAAAACCTATTGGCAGAGTTTCTCGATAAGATGACCCTTCCATTCATCTCCTGTGATAACTGAATTAATAATACATCCTTGTGAGTTGCTTTCCCCACTTTACTTACTCCTTCCTCTCTTTTTCTTGTTCATGTAACTTCCAAATAAATATCTTACACTCCTATCCTTGTTTCAGATTCTGTTTGTTGGGTGAATCTATTTCAGTCACAAGCAATGATCTCATACTTAGAGTCACTATAAAATATTATCTCTTATCTAGACTTTTCTAGGCAGTAAAGGATCTGTCCTCCCATGTTCCTGGTACTGTCTGAACACCTCCTTTGGGGCACATGTTATGTTATTTTCCAAAAGTCGGTTTGCCTGACTATCTCTCCCACTCTACTTTACCCCTGGAGAGCAGGGCCTGTGGTCTTAGCCCTCTTTGTGTCTGTATCACCCCACCAGCCATCTTCCATATAGTGGGTACTGAGTGATGAATGAATAGTTGCCAAACAGCAGTGAGCATGATGGTTCAGAGAAAAGAGCATTAAACACAGAACTAGGAGGTTGAATTGGGGCAGGGGATCCTCCATTTGTCAAGACATTACTTACATGTCTGGGGACAAAGGTGCCTGACTTTTCTGGGCCTTAGTTTCCTTTGCGTGAAAAATGAAGGTTCAAGAGAACAGCTTCCATGGTTGTCTCCTCCATGCCCAATAGGAGCTAAAAAGAGTAGGTGACATTTGGCACATCACCGATGACACACTCCCAGCTGAAGACTAGGTCCCCACCCTGATCACTGACTTCCTGCCACCCATCTTCTGCTTTCTTTCCCTAGCGCGCTGAAAGGAAGGAAGAGCTCCAACACTCGGGAGCTGGGTTAGGGAGCCTGGTGGATCCAGGTGGTGATGACTTCATGCTCCAGCGAACTCACAAAACAGCAGTGTAATTCCCCTTTCCCCTTAACGATCAGCGGCTCAGGATAGACACTCTGTCCTGCCCTCCTCTGCCTTCCTTCGTTAGTCATGACTCATTAATTGCCACTGACGAATGAGTTTTATTCTAATTTTCCTGATCTAATTCAGAGATGTTTTCAGCTAAAGATCAGGATATAGGATTCTGGCTTAGCTAATGAAATATCTAATGAATTTGCATTAGTGACGATCACAGACAGGACACCCAGAAGAGGCAAGCCAGTCACAACCCTCAGCAGATGCCCCATGCTAATAATGACTCCGTTAAGGGAAAAACACAGTGTCTGTGCTCATCTCCCTAATTCACTGGATGCTCTGGGCCAGAAGAAAGGGATTGAAGAAGTATTTGCCTTTCTCCTCTTTTAGGCTGTGGCTCTTCCAGCCTCCTCAAAATAACATTCATGTATTAATTTATGTGTAGGTGAGAGATTCTCTTATTCTCAACAAAGAAACAAGCAAAAAAACTTGGGCCCCAGGGCCAGATTCCTTCTTTAATCAGATGGAAATCTTAGACAAAAACAATGGCCCTGGAAAGTTAATGCTTTAAGAAGTATAGTCTTGGAAAGCTGGCCCTGCCCGCATGAAGAAGAGGTTGTGACTCTGTGAGGCTCCTCCATTGCCCCAGACCCCCCCCCTTTTTTTTTTGCTTCAGGGTGACAATATCAGTTGAAGGTTGCAAAGCCTGGGGATAGAAAAGTCTTTAAAAATCACAGAGCCAAATCAATTGGAATTGTTAGCTTTTATGAACTCTGTTCTCCTCCAAGCCAACTGGCCAACCATTGTCTAAAACAGGCTTAAGCAAATTGAGGCACAGTCTGTAGGGACAGGGAAAGCAGACCCCAGACGTGCTGAATGTTCACTGTACCCTTCTTACCTATTGACTTCCATCCTCTCCTGTAGCCTCACAGTCATGGGGTAGCACGAAGGGCACTGTCCACATGGAAGACTGTAGTTCAAGGCAGCCCCCACTCCGGGGCATAAGAGTTGGGGTTTTTGATCTATCTTTTCCTTCCTTCTTCCTTACTCTCTCCCTTTCTCCCATGTTACCTTGGCTTGGCTGTGAGATCATCCCTGTTGTCTTGCTTAGGTCTTTTCAGGCTATATTACTGGACATCGTCCTGCATTTGAAGGTGAAAAATGCTTTCTTTAATCTCATATGAGCTCCTTGATCTCTGTCTTGTGGAGTGCCTGGTTTGAACCAATTCATCTGAGGAGTCTGGCAGCCTCATGCTCCAGCTAATGTTTCTCATGAAACCTCAAGTATTTTTTCATGGTCAGAAGGTAACTCCCTTAAATTTAAGAGATCAAGACAGTGGAGTGAAGGCTCTAGTATAAGGTTAAGAACAAAAATTATTACCCCCTTGAGGAAGCCTTTGTGCATCCTCTAGTGCTGGTGACCACGGCAGTGAGGACGCTACGTCTTATACATCTATGTTGCTCCAACACTCAGCAAAGCCCTTTGTATTCTACTGGGGCTGGAAATGTGTTTGGAATTAATAAAAATATGGATGAATTAGGGTCTATCTTCTTTCTGGCAAGAAAGCTAGAGATCTCAACAAAATTAGATCTCTGTGTCCAGAGGACAAGAAGAGTTGAAGAACATGGGGATAAAGTTTGGGGTTGGCATCATGACCTTAAGCCATTCTATACAATAAGGGAATTGATTGACAAGTAAATGTCACCTTGATTATCCTAAATACTTGCCAAGGCTTAGCCTCCGTTACATCCCTCTCCCTTTCAAGTGTACATTCACAAACACGTGTCATCATGAAAAGGTAGCCCTAGAAGGAGACGGAGTGCTGCAGGCCAGGGCTAGGTAGGAGGCTCCATGCCAGGCCTCCTACCCTGTCAAGGGGTCTGAGCAACCATGGAGTGGCCCAAGCGAGCTCAGAGTATGCAGCCAAACCAAGCCGAAGAGGAGCAAGGGACAACCCTGCACACAGGGACAAGCAGGAAGAGGGGCAAGACATTGTGCACCTTTGGCCCAGACAGAGCTGCCATCTCAGGAATTTAAAGCATAGATGAATATAGCGATCAGACAAAGATCATGAGCTGTCAAATCAAACGGGCCCAGTTTCTCAGTGGAATAGCTACACAGTCTACTCAATGAACCTCTTTGAACCTTCCTTAACTCCTCTGTAAAATTGGTATAATAATACCTTAGCTCCTGGAGTAGTAGGGAGGAATAAATTTGATACTTACAAATTTCATTGAGACCTTCTGCCAGGAAGTATTCTGAGCCCAGGGTGTAGACAACCAGACAGAAGGTCCCTGTGGTTGTGAGACTGAGCATTCCAGTGGGCGGCATCACAGACACACTCAAAGGGACAGGAGATCTTCAGGTGAAGGTGATTCTAAGATGAAAATAGAAAGGGATAAGGTGTGGCAGTTCTCAATGCAGGGGTAGAAGGAAGAGAGAACTTCAGAGAGGAGAAGTGAGTGAGCAGGAGGACTCCCGGTGGAGACAGGGGAGGGGGAGGTGCGATCCGGTTTACATTTTTAAAAGATCCTCCTCTGGATAGTAAAGTTATGCATATAAAACAGCTTGTGCCATATGTTAGGTGCACATTTTTCGTGGAGATTACAAAAATGTTTGTAAGATGTTTAGCAGCATTAGAGACATAATAAGTGTTATAAGAGATTTTTATAAAGCATGTAATGTGTGTTTAGCTACTTCCAAAAGACTATAATCTGAAGAGAGTTGAGATAGAGTTCTGCCTTGCGCCGCTCATAGTCAAGTAGGGACAGGCCTGCAGATCTCCATAATGCACGGTGCAGAAGTGCTGCAGTAAAGGTGTGGGCTCAGGGTAACCGTGACCCAGGAGCTGAACTGGAGTGAGGTGGGAAGGAGCTAGCCAGGAGGAACAAGAGAAAGCTAGCTCCACTAGGAAGGGAAAGAGCACTGTGTGGACAGCAGGGTGTTGTCTTACATACGGTCAGATGTTCCGTGTTGCAACAGGAGGACACCCAGCCAGGGCCCCCTCATGGGCCACTGAGAACCCACATAATGAGCAGAGCTGTGACCTGTCAGTGATGCCTGTCACTAGAGTACCTTGCCAGGGACTGTCATGTTAGAAGATCCTTTGGGCTGCAGGGTCAATCGAAGGAGACAGAACCGCGGCCACGGGACCCTGCAAGTAGGAAGTCCTTACCCTTCCCCAGGAGAGACAGAAGCAGGAAAGACGAGGGCAGGGAAAAGGAGACGAAAAGCAAGCAAGGGGGTTAATAAATGGTTTGGAGGGAAAAACTCAGCAGGACCTGACACAGAGTAAACACTCAATAATTGTTTAAATTAAACAGATTGGATTAGAGGGATGCAGTGAAGATAACACCCTCCACCTGTGTGGTGGTAGGAGCCTTAGAGGTCAGACTCTAGGAAACACTCAATAAATGCCTCCCATGGCCATAATTAGTACCTAATTCAGAGTGATGACTCTCCAGGAATGAGGATCGGAAGGATGCAGGAGGGTCAGAAGACATTCCTGGGCTAAGGGCTTGAGGGTTGAGGAGTGAGGTACAGGGTGGTGGATAAGGATCAGAGCATTACTCTGGGTTACAGGAGGGAGAGTCAATAATTAAGGACCATAAGCTATGCCCTGTAACCCACTGTCAATTCTAATTCCCTGTACATGATTTGTCAGTTTCTGTTCAGTGCCAGCAGCATGCCTGGGTGAGCAATACCAACATTTGAAGACATAAGGAAACAGATTTGGGGGCATCTGCTGGGGGCTTTTCTTAGAACATTGCACACCAAAGGTAGGTTGCTCACGAAGGCCTCAGCCCCCCCCCCCTTATCCTACATTTCATCTTGGCCTTCAGAAAACAATCTGATCCAGACCCCCACAAGTTGCCAAAAGGGTGCACAACAACCTTTGCATTTAAGTGGCTTGCCACACATAGATTTGAATCCTGATGCAGTGACTGATGGCCTATCCAGCCGCTTCTAGCTTTGTCAGCCTCTGGACACGTGCTTCAGCTCAATCCAGCTGTCTTTGCTGACTCTCTGTGTCTCTCTCTCTGTATCTGATAAGTTTCTTCCATGTCTGGTCTTTGCCTCCCCAAAAAATAAGACTCTGGAGCTGAAACAATGCAGACAAAGAGACGGTACTTCCTGGAGCTCCTTCCCTGTGCATGGGGTGGAGAGTGACTTAGGAAACCGGCCTCCCATCGCTGACACCGTGCCTGGGCCTCTAAGTTCTTTCATCTTCTTTGGATTATCAGACAGATGAAGAGCCCTATTTTGTTTTGGGTTGCAATCTCACTTTCACGTACAGCTTTTCATCAGCTCTAGACCTGTCGGGATCACTGTGACGCCAGATGGCCTTTACAGATGTCAGGGGGACGTTCTTGATCATAGCCTTCAGCTCCCACCCATGGCTTTGCCATCTTCCTCGCTGTGCCAACCGCATCTGGCTAAGATGCTCCACAATCAACTTTGGCAACTCCCTTTGGATGGCAAACTACCGCTGAAGCTCTCTCATTTCATCTTTATTTTTTTTTTACTTTTAAAAGAAACTAAGGACACTGCAACATGAAAACAAGATAGCAAAAGTTCTTATCTCAAAATAAATGACAGTAATCACAAAGAAAAATATCTGGCAATGCTTCACCAACAGGTGCCTTGTAATAGGCATGTATTTTTCATTTTCCACGAGTAGTGAAAATTCCATTATAGATGCTGAATGCTCAGAATCACTGTTCTTGATGCTCAAGGGAATCCTTGCAGTTGAAAGCCATGGGAAGCTCGAGGAATGTGGTTAAAGGTGAATGAGTGGCTGCAGGAGGCAGCAGAGAACTCACAGAACCACAAGGAACTCCCAGAAGTAGAGGTTGCATCGAGTGTTATCTACAGCCTCATTCCCATTTTACAGATAGAAAGACTAAAACCAAAGATGCTGAAGTAACATACCAAGGTCACTCTTAATATTTCTTAGCACTCACTAATCTCCATGCATCCCAACCAATTACAGCCTGGGGGGAAAGTGGGAAAATGTTGGAGCACCCTAAACACGGATGCTCAGTGGTCTGGCCACAGGGAGCACACTGGCTTCCGAGCCTGGGAGTTGACTCTGATTCTCCTTCCCCAGGGCTCTGTGGTACACAGCTTGGCGTCTGTGTGCACGGTGCCCCCTGGACTGGTAGAATCAACCATGCACACAGCTGTGCACAGCAGCCAGGCTTTCCCTCAAAGGGTAGAAAATTGATTTGTGTTGAAAATTCTACATTTGTATGTAGAATCAAACCAGATGGACTGAAATTGCACATTTATCTCCATGCCTTCTAAAACCCAACTAAAAAGAAAGTCAACTAAAAAAAGTTTTTAAAGCTATAAGCTCATAGGGAGAGCTACAAGAGGGGAGGTGACAATAGTTACTTGAGCATAAAAATGTCTGGGGAAATGATAACTGATTTAATATGCAAAAAGGCTGAACTGTTAAGTACTTATGAAAGGGGTTATAAGAAGTCAATTATTCTGTCTCTCTCTCTCTCTCTCTCTCTCACACACACACACACACACACACACGTACAAATTATCAGGAGCTAGAGGTTCCTAAAAGAAGCAGGGAGGAGGCTCACACCATTAAATTTCATTTCCGTCTGTGTGAGGGGTATTTGCCTTCCAACTTGAGAGTAGGTCACCCCTTCAACCTTGAAGAGTCGGGAGTGTAAGTCACTGTGAGTGCCTGGCACAGCCCAGCATGGAATGCGGCTCGCTCTATTCCAAGCAGGGATCCCACACGGATGCCAGCCTGCGTTCTGAGCTAGACAAGCCATAGGACCTCTGTGGTCTCCTGTACAGAGGGACAGCCCTCACAGCAAGGTCATGAGTTCACTGATCAGAAAGATGGCCACACACCCCATCACCCAACTCAGGACCCCTCGTTTGCTATTTATCTGGCATAAGAAATTCATTTCTGGCTTGAAAACCAGGCATCATTAGGCACAGTAGATTGAATTCCTCTCTAATTAAGAGCAAAGTCATTGGAAGTTTACCTGCAGAAGCCAGTTCTGCTTCCAGCTCCAGAATCCCCAGGACACTCTGGCGAGCACAGTCAGGACCACTGTTCAGTGACCTTGCAAGGGCCTTCTCCCCGAAGCTTTTCTGAGCACCTCCCAGGAAGCAAGGGTGCCCATAGACTATGGACTTCCTGAACGACCGTAGGCTTGAGGGAAATGTCCTCAGAGGCAAGGAGGGGTAGAGGCATGCCTCTGGAGTCTGTACACCTGCAGTCCCCCACACGTGGGCCATGAACTGGGACCAGTCCATGGACTGTTAGGAAGCTGGCCACATAGCTTAACTTTCTGAGCTCTGCCTCCTGTCCTTCCCTGAGCCTCCACACCCATCTGTCCACTGTGGAAAAATTGTCTCCCATGAAAGGAGCTCCTGGTGCCAAAAGTTGTTGGAGATCACTGCGGTAAACCAAGTCTGACTGTGCTAAAAAGGAGGAGCTGAGGGCTATTTTCCAAGGGCCTCTCCCATCCAGAGGGCTGCATGGGGCATGGGCAAATTCCCCTGCTTTGCTGCCCACGTGCTGTCTGACTCTGAGCTAGCGGCTCGGACACTCGCTGTCCTCCTCTATAAGGTGATGTGGTTGGAGAATCTAGACTTGTGCAAGTGTTTTGCTGTTTTGCTTTCTTGTTTTAACTTCCTGACTTAAAAAAAGTAAAGTTGTAGGGCGGCACCTGTGGCTCAAAGGAGTAGGGCGCCGTCCCTATATGCTGGAGGTGGCGGGTTCAAATCCAGCCCCGGCCAATAACTGCAAATAAAATAAAATAAAGTTGCAAGTACAGCAAAAAACTTCCTGTTTCCCTAAATTCAGATCCCCCCCTGCTGCATCTCACATAACCACAGAACAATTCCAACATTCATGACATGAACATCGATATAACACTATTACCTGATCTTCAGACTTGATCTAAATTTCCCCCAGTTGTTTCGTGGCTATTCTGTTTTGGATCCAGGATCCACTCTAAGGTGACACCTTCCACTTGGTTGTCAAGCCTACTTAGTCTACTTTCATGTTTTAGTGCTTTTTAAAATGACTATGTTACGATCGCTATTACTGTTAGTTATCATCATTTTAATGTTATTATTCTCCTGAAATCTGAAGTCTTTTTAATTATCGTATAAACTAGATTGATAGTGTGGGAGTGAGGATGGCACGTTTAACTTGTTGGATTCTAACTGAACTCCTTGGTCTCAAATGTAAGTAGCTTTCACCCAAAGAAGTGGGTGGTAGAGAAAGGTTGTCCCCTGTGTGGGGGTGAGGAGGAAGTACCCGGAAGGCAGAGGGGGGCTGAAATCCAGCCTGGGCTATGCTCATCACCTTCACCTCCTCCTCCTCCCTTAGGGGGGCCTTTTTCTAATTAGCACAAATGTGCAAGTGGCAGTCCTGTTCAGCCTAGTGGCCTCATGTCAGGCTAACGTGTCACAAAGCCAGTCCCTGTAATAACAGGGTACAGAGAGACACCGGGAATGATGCCCACTGATGCAGAAGACATGTGCCACCACCTTTGGGAAGCCACCACTAAGCGGGCAAGGGGGAGCAGCCATTAGGGATGCCATTGTCAGAAAGGGCGAAAGGAAGAATGAGTCACACACGCAGCTCCTTAGTGGGACAAGAATAAACTGCACAGCCAACCTCCTTTCTACCGCTCCCGACACCTGCAGCCCCTGCTTAACCATTCTCACTGTAACAAACACTTTATTTAGTACCTCTAATTCCCCACGTTTATTTTTCTTGGTAAAAGCCATGCCTGCCTATTAAGGAAAACTTGCAAAACAAGAAAAGTCAAGTTAAAAATAAAAACTAATTATTGCTGTACCAACTACAGGTAAGCACTCTTAATATTTGTGCTCAGTGCTCAGTTTTTTAATGGAACTCTTCTATATTCCAGATTTTGTAAAACAGTGGCATAATTATACACCATCATGCTGTTTAACTTTCTAGTAAATCACAAATATTTTGATGTTGTTGCATCCATCCACGCACTACATCAATTTTACATTCCTTTCTCAATTTTAACACCAGCACAATGATCCACTGAGAGATTCATCTCTGGATTTTGTGATCTTTGCACCAGAGTTAGACATTCATGGGCTCTTTAGCTTCTGTCATCATAAATTGTACTTTGCCTCTTATTTAGGAGTTCTACTAGTTGGTGAAAGAGAGCGAGTATCTGAGGTTCTTGAGAACTAAGCGTTAGCTCTTCATTGCTGTATTTACATTGCTTTGTTCATTCACAAACTCATTTGTTTTTTTTTTTTTTTTTTTTTTTTGGTTAGGTAAATATTTATCAGGTTCCCATAATCTTCCAGATGTTGTACTAGAAGCCAAGTATTCATGAGGAAGAGAAAAAGTCACAATCCTAATGTCTATGGACATTATAATCTAGTATAGGAAAACCCTTTTTAAAAAAATACTTTCTATTATTTTTTTTAGCATTTCAGATTAATATGAGAGTACAAACGATTAGGTTACGTTGTTTGCATTTATCAGGATCAAGTTCACCCAGGGGCATGCTGTGTATCCTTACATCGTGCCCTTTAGGGGAAAGATGACCAATCTCCTCCCTCCTTCTCTCTACTCTTTCCCCCCTCCCCTCCCTTGAATTTAATTGTATTTTTCTTTCACATGGGTGTAGAGTTGTTTTTCTATTGGTGTCAGATTAGTACTGAGTACATTGGATGCCTGCCTTTCCATTCTTATGATACTTTACTAAGTAGAGCGTGTTTCAGCTTCCAGGTTGATACAGAAGTTATAGTCTCCATCTTTGCTGATGGCTGAACAGTATTCCATGGTACACATAAACCACAATTTATTGATCCATTCATGTGTTGATGAACACTTGGGTTGATTCCACATCTTGGCGATTGTGAACTGAGCTGTGGTAAGCATTCTAGTACAAATGTCCTGATGGCAAAATGATTTTTTTTTTTTTTTTTTTTTTGCTTCTGGGTAGATACCTAGGAATGGGATTGTGGGATCAAATGGAAAGTCTACTTTTAGCTCTTCAAGAATTCTCCATATTTCTTTCCAAACAGGCTATATTAGTTTGAAATCCCACCAAGTGTTTCCTTTTCTCCACATCCACACCAGCATCTGCAGCTGGGGGCTTTTGTGATGTGAGCTGTTCTCACTGGGGTTAGGTGATATCTTAAGGTGGTTTTGATTTCCATTTCTCTGATGATTAGGAATGATCAGCATTATTTCAAGTGTTTGTTGGCCATTTGTCTGTTGTCTTTGGAGAAGGTTCTATTCATGTCTCTTGCCCATTTATAAGTGGGATTGTTTTCTCTTTCCTTGTTGATTAATTTGAGTTCTCTGTAGATTCTAGTTATTTTCCCTTTACCAGATTCGTAGCATGCAAATATCTTCTCCCTTTCTGAAGGATGGCGGTTTACTTTAGTTGTTGTGCCCTTAGCTGTGCAGAAAATTTAGTGTTGTTAATCACATAATCAAATAAATAAATGTATAATTAGAAATGATGGTAAATATTATAAACAAAGAATATGAGGTGTGGCTGATGCCTGTAATGCTAGCATTTGGGGAGGCTGAAGCAGGAGGATCTCTTGAGCTCAGAAGTTTAAAACCAGCCTGAGAAAGAGCAAGAACCCATTTCTACCAAAAATAGAAAAAAAAATTAGCCAGGCACAGTGGTGCACACCTGTAGTCCCAGCTACCCAGGAGATTGAAACAGGAGAATAATTCAAGCCCAGGACTTTGAGCTTGCTGTGAGGTAGGCTGAGGTCATGGCACTGTAGCCTGAGCAACAGAGTGAGACGCTATATCAAAAAATATATATATATATACAAGGTACTAGGAGAATATACCAGAGGAGAGGGATCATTGAAGCCTTTTCCAGGAACATTTCACTTAGGAGGAACCAGATAAACTAAGAGTGAAACTAAAGCATTGTATATGTAGCAAATATTATGTACAAAGGCTCTGCGCACAAAGCAGAGCTTGGCATGGCTGGAACTGAAAATAGACTATTGCCCCTGGCAACAAGCAAGAGAAACAAGCATAGGATGAGACTGGACAGATAAATTAGGAACAAATGACATAGAATTTGTAGTTGAATCGTAAGTGTAGTGGGATGAAAGGAAACCATAGAAAGGTTTTAGGCAGAAAATAAAACGGTGGGATTTGTGTGTTCTACAAGGTCTAAGGGTGAGTTCAGAGACTTGGAGAGGATAACTGAATGGCACAAGAGGATTTTTTATTCTCCCAGGATAGTGAAAAACGTTCTGAAATTGATTGCAGTGATGGATGTACAGCTCTGAGAAGATACTAAAAGCCACTGAATTGTGCACTTTAAATGAGGAAATTGTGTGGTCTGTGAACTATATCTCAATAAAGCTGTTTAAAAAATGTGAAGTTGACTTCCCTGTAGAGAATGCATCATGGCCAGAAACAATGAAGGTGAGCAGAACAGTTTGTATTGGTTAGGTCAAGATATGAGTGATGGATTGTTCTAGGAAGGTGCCGACCAGGAAAAAAGCAGTAGACAACTCCAGTTATATTTTTGTATTTATATTTATTTCTCAGATATAGTATAAGTTTCCCAAGGCTAGAAAAGACATATTTTTTTTCCTTTTGCCAAACAAACACTTCTGAATATTAATTGAAATTAAACATCTGATAAGATAAGAAGCGTCCAAGGATCTACTTGGGAGGATTAGGAGAGTCCTTCTAACAGGAAGCTATATTTTAGGTAAATTTGAAGGATGAATAAGGTCTTTCCAGGAGAAGAGAAATATGGAGATGATAAGTGGAATGAGAGAGGATTGAATGGTGGAGATGGGTAGAAATTAGAAGAAGCATATTGAAAAACTAAAGGAAAGACCACTGATAAAACTGTAACCCAGACATTTTTGAATGTGTCACTTGGCTGTGATACAGGCAATGATCCACAGGAGTGATTGCATACCACTCCTCTGGGTTGCTTATTAAATAGAGACTGTGGAAGAGTGGTAGCTATGGGTTCAACAAACCATGTCATGTTCTTCTGAGACGCTCAGGAACACTGTACTTTCTGGCTGTCTGATCATAGGAATAGCCTATCCATTCCTGTCTTCTTCTGTTCATGCCCTTTAGTCATCCCTCTCACAACGGCTGTGAACTTGGACAGGTAGGTTGCTATATTAGTTTCCTATCATTGCTGTAACAAATTACCACTGATTTAGTGGACGAAGACAACATAAAGTTGTCTTATAATTCTGGAGGAGGTCTTAAGTCCAAAATGACTTTTAATAGGCTAAGACCAAGTTGCTAACATGACTGTGCTCTTTTTCAGAGGCTGTAAATGACAATCCATTTCCTTACCATTTCCAGCTTCCAGAAACTATCTGGGTTCCTTGGCTCAGGACCCATTTCATCTGTAAAGTCACTGATGGCTGGTGGAGTCTTCTCCATGACATCATCTTTCTATTTCTAACTCCTCTGTTTTCCTCTTTCCCATTTAATTACCTGTGTGACTACACTGTGCCCACCTGGATAATCCATAATAATCTTCTATGGTAAGAACAGCTGATTAGCAAACTTAATTCCTCCTTGTCATGTAATATAACATGTTCACCCACTTCAGGGGTGAAAATGTGCACATTTTTAGGTGGCCATTATTCTATCTAACACGGTTCACCCTCCAGGCCCCCAAATTCTAATCACACATATAAAATACATTCACCCATTACAGTTGCTTTGTTCAATGAGCCAATAGAAAATGTATCATGGCAGAGATGTGAAAAGCATTTGCACTCTGGAATGTGCATTGTTGCTGTTCTAAGACCTCTGAGCTTCTAGGTGAACAAGCTTTTGATGGATGACAAGAGATTCACTGTTGAGTCATCCTTGTCTTCCAGCCAACAGCCAGTCAACCTCCAGAAGCAGAATCTAATCAGAAGAGAGTATAATTCAGCCCCTCCCAGCATAAATAAAAGTTCTAACCCCTGGAACTTTGAGTGAAATGTAGCAGCCTAAGATTTGGGATGGTTTGTGACAAGGAACACATGACTGATATACTCCCACACTACTAAGTGAACTATGTGACCGGTTATGGACAGCAAACTGTGGAGGAAAGTGATGTAAGCCACTGCTAAAGTTGGTCCCCAAATCTTCTGTAAGACCCTCCAATTGTTCTCTCTTGGCCAGTGAGCTGAGAGAACAGAGAGCTCTAAGGAGGCTCTAGAAGACTCAGATCAATCCAAATGAAAGGATCGTGGGTTCAGAGTCTCTACTTAGAGGACAAGTGTACAAAAAGCCACCCAACCAAGAATATCCTCACCAGACTTTGAGTTAAAGAACTGATCAAGTGCTCAGGTGAGTTTTTATATTTAGTGTTTGTTTCATCAAATTAACACATGTCCCGGTACCTGGTATGCAGCTGTTGACCTGATGAACACCTTTTACTCCATACTCGTCCATAAGGTCCAATAGAAGCAGTTGACCAGCAAGGCACCTTAACTAGCCTACTTCAGGTGTGTATCATTTCTCTAGCCCTATGTCCTAATTTAACTCCTGGGGAATCTTGATCACCTGTTCTTTCCAAAAGATTTCATAGTGATTCACTGCATTGATGACATTGGACCAAGTTAGCAGGTATAGAAAGGACTCTAGGCTTATCATTGTGTGTCAGAGCATGGGAAATAAACCCCATTAAAATTAAGGAGACTTCCCCTCACATTTCTGGGAGTCCTATGATGTGTGACATTTTCAGATATCCCTTTTAAGGTAAAGGATAAGTTGTTGCCTCTGGCCCGTCCTATGGTGAAGGAAGAGGCATAACACCTAGTGGGTCCTTTTGGATCTTGGAGGGAACTATTCCTCATCTTGGTCTGTCATTCCAGCCCATTTATCAAGGGGCCTGGCAAGCTTCTAGTTTTGAGAGGAGTCCAGCATAAGAGAAGGGTCTGCATTCAGGCTGTTTTGCCCCTTGGGCCATGTGGTCCAGCAAATCCAACATTATCTGAAATGTCAGTGGCAGACAGCAAAGCTCTTCAGAGACTTGGGCAAGTCCCAAAGGCGAATTGCAGCACAGGCCGTGAGGAGCAAAGCCCTGCCAGCATATGGAGATAACTACTTTCCTTTTCAGAGATGGTGACCATGAGCCACCTGATTACCAGGCCACCTGAGCTGCCCAACATGAACTGGGCACTATCTGACTCCCTCAAGCCTAAAAATTGAAGCAATATTTCATTATCCAATGGTATATATGGTATTGCACCCAGCCAGGCCCTAAGGCACCAGTAGGTTACATGAAGAAGTGGTTCACATATCACATTCTTGCTACACTGTCTTGTTGTCCCCAGCCTGCACCTGTGGCCTCATAGGTAGTTACCTACCTTCAGGTGACAAGGCAAGACCCTGGCCCAGTTTACAGATGGTTCTGCACAATACGCAGGCACCACTTGAAAGTGGACAGCTGTAGCATGACAGCCCCTTTGTGTGATGTTCCTGAGGACAGTGGTGAAGGGGCATCTCCCAGTGGGCAGAACTTCCGACAGTGCACCTGGTGATATAGTTTGCTTGGATGGGGATAAGGCCAAATTTGTGATTATATACCAATTCTTGGGTTGTAGCCAATGGTTTGGCTGAATGGTCAGTGACTTAGAAGGAGTACAATCAGGAAATTGGTGACAAATAAATTTCAAGACGAGTTAAAGAGAGTTAGATCTCTCTGAATGGGCAAAAAGCATGAAAAGTTTTGTGTCCCATGTGAATGTCCACCAAAGGGCGATCTTAGCAGGAGTGGTTTTCCTGATGTTTAATTTAATGTGTCAACTTGACTGGGCTAAGATGTGCTCAGTTAGCTAGCAAAATATTCTTTTGGGTGTATTTGAGAGGCCATTCTTGGAAGAATCAAATTGGTAGACTGATTAAGGAAGCTCACCTCACCAATGTGGGTGGGCATCACCCAATCCACTGAACAGAATAGAAAGAAAGATGAAGGGTGAATTTGGTCTCTTTGTGTGACTGGGGATATCTATCTTCTGCCTCAGACACTGGTGCTCCTGCTTCTTTGGGCTCTGTGCTTAGATTGGTATGGAACCATTGCCTTTTTGGACCTCCAGGTTTCAGATGGAAACTCCTCAGCCTCCATAATCACATGATCTAATCCCTCATAATAAATGTCTTTCTATGTATTTCTATTTCTATCTATATATCTATCCACTCAGCCATCCTTTTGGTTCAGTTTCTCTGCAGAACTCTGACTAATACAGTCTTTGAGATACTGGAGTTGTTTGTCACAATGAGTAGCACTAATGCATTGCATTGCTACTAAGTTCTTGGTGTTAGGTAAATTGACATATAACATCATCATTCTGATACACCAACCTTACAGCCTAAAAAGTGGGAAAGAATATATGTTAAGAAATGGGGTGAATTGGAGACAACAAATGAACAAATTTGTATGCCTGCTAAGGAATTTATTCATTGGGTTTGAAGAAACAGAAAACCAGCAGTCATTTTTAAGGAGTGAAGTGTTAAAAGATGAACTCTATGAAATACTTGTTTTTCTCTTCCTACGTTTTGCTACTTAACACCATGCTGTGATCATGGTCAGTGTTCAGTCAATAACTATTTAAAGCAAGGCAGGAAAGGAACAGTATCATCAGTATATTCGTAATTCTGTTGTTCTTAGAAGTTACATGATTTTTATCCTTTATTAATTATTCCAGTTTTATTCCACACCAACAGTTATGCTGTCAGAATTTCCCACCTGAATTTAGTTTAATGCCTGTAGTTTTGCTTTGCTCCTTTTAACCCTCTTCAAGGGATGTATTAGGTCTCTGCCCATCTTTAGAAGGACTCCCTGAAATAGCTCCAGACTGTGAAATGCATATCTCTTTATTGATTTCTGTAGAATTCAATCAGCAGGAAGCCTGCCCCAGCCGGATGTGAAGTTTATATGTTCTCATCTTCTTTTCATATTAAGGGACTCATCATCTTTTAAGGATAACTTATTAAAATTTAAGGTTCAGAGAAGGTCTATAAAGCATCAGAAACCTTTGCATTCTCGTTCTTCTTTCCCTTACTGTAAAATTTCTGTGCCTAATTCATTACATTCGATGAGAAATCAGTTCTATCATCCTTCCTGCCTCCCCCTTCTATCTTCTTTGTACCCGACTTCCTTTGCCTGCCTTCTCCCTGATTATTCAGCCTTGTGAAATAGCAAGCCCCAGGCTGTTTACAGTATATTTATAGCATCATTTAGTTAAAGCGAAGATACTCAATGTCAGCATTTTTATTTTCTAGGGTCTTCCCATATTGTCTACAACCAAGAAATGAGTAGATTGACCTTTGGTTGAAACTTTTAGCTCTCAAATTAAGATTTGTCCACTTAACTCACCAATGATTGCCAGCTTTATTAAAGGATATTAGTGAACAAAAAATATTATCAGAAAACAATAATTAACCTTGAGTATGAAAGTATTAACCAGAGGCAATCAATCACTTTCCAAGGCTTAGTAAACACTTAGAATACATTAAGTGTCCCTGAAGGAGTAATTAAAGAACTTAGCTATTCTGTTTCAAACAGAAGTAACAAAGGGTCAATCAAACACACTATGCAAATCTGGTGATTGCTGAGGAACAGAAGCCAAATTGGTTGACCCCAACTGCTGCACTGGTAGGGCCTGATACGAGCTCATAGGTGACTCTGTAACATTTCTAAGCATGTGTTTCTCTAAAAGGCAAATCAGAGAATAATGCTACCTGCCACAAACTGCCTTACCATTTACTACTTTGTCTGATTCTTTAAATTTCAATCACACTTTAATAATAATAGTAGTAACAATTTATGATATACTTTGAAAAGTTTCTCTCCTTACAGATTGTAAATATGTGCACTGTTATTAAAAGTGTATGATTATTCCAGTTTTATTCCACACCAGTCAGTATTGTGCAGTGCCATATTTTTAACAATGATCTTGATAAATAATTGACATATTAAAAACTACAAATATTTAAAGTGTACAATTTGATAAGTTTGGGCATGTATGTACAAGCATGAAACCATCACCACAATAAAGATGGTGAATATATCCATCACCACCCGAAGTTTCCATTCCCCTTTGTAATTCCTCATTCCCCAAACTCCTATCTTCCTTTTGAGTAACCACTGATCTGTCTGTCACTAACAGATTAGTTGGTATTAATAGAATTTTACATAAATGGAGATATATGGTATCCTCTACTCAGAAAATTTATTGTAAGATCCTTCCATTTTACAGAGTTATCAATGGGTAATTCCTTTTTGTCACTGAATAGTATTTCACTACATGGATATATAGCAATTTGTTTACCCATTAAGCTATCCTTAGATGGCCTGGAGACCACATGATGGCAAGCTAATCTGTTGTTAGATATTGGGTTGACTAGAGCTTCTAGCTATTACAAATAAAGCTGTTATGAATATTTGCATACAAATCTTTGTATGGACATATGGTTTTATTTCTCTTGGATAAATACGTATAGATCATATGGCATATATACTTTCAAATTTTTAAGAAATGGAAAAGCTGTCTTCCATTTTACATTCCAAGCAGCAGTGCACAAGAGTGTCAACATTTCCTGAAATTAAACAGAAAATGTTATGTTTATTTATAAGCACTCATTTCTCCTGTGAGGGTGTCCATAACCTATGTATTTGCAGCTGATATATTTCCAATCTGGTATTTTCATTTTGTCTTCTATTTAAAATTAGTTATTAAATTTTGACATCAAATCAGTTTATCTTTTGCCGTTTGCTCCAAATTTAAGAGAAAATATAGTTATTTATTTCTATTTTTTTCCACTTCATGAAATAAATCTAGTTAATGGAAAAGATGTTTCTCCTGTCTTCTAATTTCTTACCCTCAAATCTTCCAGAATTTGAGGAGGGGCTTTAACAATATCTGGTACTCATCTCCTCCACAAATAATCACCAAAACAGTGAGGGGAAATTTCAAATAGAATGTCTAAGAGAGAACTGGAATTCGACAGAGAAGTAGTAGGAAATACGTAAGGAAAGGAGAGGGAGGTGAGGCAGCCTGCAGACCAGGATTGTCTGGGAGCCTAGAGAGGCTCCCCAGTGCACAGAAAGGGCAAGAGAGAGACGCCCTTAGTGGCCCACATTCCTGCCACAGACTTCTGCAATTCCAGCCATAGGAGAGCTCCCTGCCGCTCATGGTCTCTGAGACTAACATAGGATCTGCCTGGAGACCACATTATGGCAATCCTCTAGAGAGGGAGTTCACACTGGTCCCCACACACCACATAAGACCTCAGCAGCTGCAGCACACTGCTTTGTTGAGAGCCAGGTTCCACCAGGCTATACCCTGCCCTGGGGCCCAACAACCCCTGCAGCTCTACATCCTTGGAGTCCCATTAACATTCTTTGCCCAGAGCTAACACTGTGGCTGGCTGCTGCCACCAGGGACAAAGCATGAGCCACTGGCAGTAAAGCTGGTACACACTTATAAGCAACCCCCATCCCCATAGCCACCACCTGGGCTGAAGAGTGTACTTTATAGCTGACTGCCTACAGCTGCCATCAGTGAAATCAGACATGCCCTTTCCAGGAGCACAGCCACAGTGCACCCTGGCATTCTTCTGGGGGCCTAGAGATCATCCACCTCTGCCCCATAGCCAATACATACACATACCACCCAAGGCCACGAGGGGAGCTCCACCAGGCCTGACTCCCCAAATCCCCACCATAGTACAAGGATGTCCACTTTTGCAACTCATACTCAATGTAGTACTGGAAGTCCTCGCCAGGGAACCAAGGAAGAAAAATAAATAAATAAATAAATAAATAAATAAATAAATAAATAAATGACATCTAAATTGGAAAAAAGGAAATAAGATTATCTCATTTTAAAATCTGGGATAATCTTATCTGTTTTTTTATAGATGGTAAAATGTATCTATAAAAGCCTAAACATTCTACAAAGAAAAAAATCAATTAAGTTGTAACATATGAAATCAACATACACCAAATCACAAAGTAGCTTAGAGAAATAAAGGAGGCAATCCCAGGGGAGGGGAAAGTTGGCCGACTGGAAGCAGCTTCCGACAGAGGCTCCTGTCCACAAGGAAAGATAACCTTCAGAAACTGCCCAATTGAGCTAAAGACTGAGAGCCCAGCTGAGAGAGAGAGAAGTGATAGCCGCAGGTCACCTCTGAGGCAAGCTGCGATGTCCAGAAACCAAACTTCAGGAAGAAAAACTGAACTAAAGTTTTCCGCCATTCAGAACTTCTAGGACATTCTTCCCCCCTTACCTGAGCTCCAGAAGCCTGACCTCTGCTGAAACTGAGGGAGGAGGACTTGAGCAGTGCCCACTCTCCCTATCTGCCAGATCAGGTGCCTGCCAGGTAAGAGATTCGGGCTCCACCGA
>CAUYON010023083.1:0-11509 GCA_963573935.1 Arctocebus calabarensis | reverse complement strand
GCAGTGATCGCGCTGTGACCCAGAACCTCACCGTGGGGATGCTCAGCTGAGGTCCCAGAAGTGCAGTGATCGCGCTGTGACCCAGAACCTCACCGTGGGGATGCTCAGCTGAGGTCCCAGAAGTGCAGTGATCACGCTGTGACCCAGACGGGCCCTGAAGGCATCATGCTCAGTGGAAGAAGTCACACGTTGCAAGATTCCACTCCATGTCCAGAACGGGGGAGAGAGAGAGAGAGAGAAAGGGAGAGGCTGCAGAGAGCTGCAGAAGCTCAATAGTTGTTTGTTCTGGGGGTCGGGGGCAATGGGGAGTAAAGAGGTGATACAAGAAGGGCACGGGGCTTCTTTCTGTGGTGATAAAAGTGTCCTAAAACTGATGGTGCTGACGGCTGCACTTTGGTACATATACTAAAACCACTGAGTTTCACACCTTAGGTGGGTGAGTTGGATGGTATATGAATTAAATCACAATAAAGGTGTTTGAAAAATGACCATCGCATTGTAATTCCAGACTCACTCAGTTTTGAGAGCTTTAATACCTTCCGTGTTCTCCCCAAATGTTTTCTATTCACAAGTATGTCATCAACATAGAAACTGTGAAACCAGTGAAGCCTACCCTCACCGTCTCCCCATGTGGCTGCGCGGTCAGCACAAGAGCTGTTCTCTGGGCTGGATGACTCTGGGCCCCTGTCCCGTCCCCTCTGGCTCTTCCTCACGCTGAAGGCACTGGGGACTAGGGTGCTTGTGGGCTCCTAGGAAGGAGGTGGGTCGTATCCCTGCCAGGCTGGGTGGAGAGGACCCTGGTCTGCACAGAAGGCTCCCTGAGGTCACCCAGCCCCACCACGGGGCTCAGTGATGCAGGTGTCACTGGGTCAACCTGGCTTCCTGCCACGCTGGTGAGAAGCTCACCACACTGGGGCTTCCTGGCCTGCCTCTCCCCTGAGGACCTACAAATGTCAGAAATCTTTGACAACTCAGACTCACCTTTGTGTCCCTGCTGTGTGGGCGGCGCCTGTGGCTCACTGAGTAGGGCGCCGGCCCCATATACCGAAGGTGGTGGGTTCAAGTCCAGCCTTGGCCGAAGTGCAAAACAGAAAAATAGCCAGGCATTGTGGAGGGCGCCTGTGGTGCCAGCTACTCAGGAGGCTGAGGCAAGAGAATCGTGTGGAGGGAAGGACGGCCGATAGAACACACATCCCACCATTTCTGCTTTCACTCTTTCTCCCAAGTCCAAATAGAGCCTCAGAATCCAACTCCAAACATGTCCTCAGCACTCACTACAGAAAACAAAGTGAGACCTGCTTGCTACCCCACCTGTAAGTAGTTACGGCCTCAAATAAAATAAAGTAAGAAGCTTCTGACCACATGTACTGAAGGATGTCATAAAATGTTGGGTTTAGTAAGAGAGTCTGTTTGTTCCTTGAACACACATGGTTTACTCTGAAAGGATTAAGAAAAGCTGCACACCTACGGTGCATTCTAGAGGGTACAGACTAAATGCAGAATATAAATGTCTTAACACAATACCTAAGAAAATGACATGAAGGCTACGTTAACCAGTTTGATGAAACTATTTCAGATTGTATGTGAAACCAGCACATTGTACCCCATGAGTGCATTAATGTACACAGCTATGATTTAATAAAAAAAAAAGTAAAAGACAAACTGGTGTGTGAGGAGGCTCTGGGGTTCTCAAGCCTCTGCCCAGTGGTCGGGGAAGCCAATCTCTCCTCAGGCTTCTGCAGCAAGTTACATGCCAGGGTGAGTGGAGGCCCCAGCATCCTGCAGATGTCAGATTTCTCAGTAAATGGAATTCACATCCACCCCTGGTGTGATTGAAAATTAATTCGAACCACTTGGCTCTAGCTTTAGTATCTACAAAAGCAAAACGCATGTGTGCCCTGTAACCCAGAAACTTCATTTCTAGCCATAAGCAACAGATGGATGGTCATGAGAAGCAATGTGCTAGGACTTCCACGGGGGTGCACCGCAGGGGCCGTCCCTAGAAACCCCCGGTGTCCAGCGAGAGAGGGAAGGATAAACAGATTGTGGTGTGTTCACAGCAAAAGCAAGACAGACAACGGAGCTACTCGTGATCATACAGATGAATCTAATAAACATGTTGAATGAAAGGAGCAAGAAAGGAAAGGACATATGACACGTGGTCCTATTTATATGCAGCTGAAAGCCAGGACTGTGTGCCAGGAAGGACGGGGAGCCACTGGGAAAAGGGGCGACAGGCTGCGGGAATGCTGCTGTGTTTTGTTCCTGGCTCTGGGTGCTGGTTCCCTGGATTTGTTCACTTGTGAAAAGTCACCAAGCTCCATACTCCAGATACACAAACGTTCTCAGTAAAAATCTGCTCTGAGAAGATGGGAAAATAAAGCTTTCACTGAGTGGAGACAAGGGACAGCTGAGCAGGGACTGATGCACTTCCAGGCCAGCGGCCTGCCTGGTGCTCACTTGAAGCGCGGGTGGGGCTCAGAGGCCTGCACCTGCCCCAGAAGCTCCAGAGGCGGGGTCGCCCTGAGGCCAGGCCAACAGGTTTTCATCCAGCACATATGAATTCAGAGAAGCCAGGATCATAAAAGTCTCTCCTAGAGCTGCTCTTCAATGCCTTCCAAGCTCATTAGAATTTAAATGTCTACCTTTCAACTGACATATTTTTCATCCTTGCATTGCTTTCATTATGCTATTTCATGCTGTCAGAGAAGCCTGGCCATTAGCACTGATCAATGTTTCCAAATCCTACTTTCATGCAATCAAAGCACATTAGCACATGGGCACCCGGTACAGGAAATGCATCTACACTGCTGATGAAGGCAAAGGCTGAACTATCCTGTTTTCTCATTTTTATGTTTTTAGAGACATGGTCTTACTCTGCCGCTCAGTTTGGAATGCAGCCTCCAATGCCGAGGCTCAAGGGATCCTCCCACCTTAGCCTCCCAAGTTGTCTGGACTATGTACCACCACACCCAGGTAACTTTTGTATTTATTTTGGAGACAGGGTCTCCTTGTATTTCCCAGGATACCATTCTGTTTTTAATTGGGCTTTGGAACATGCACTATAGGGAGAGGGGAAAAAGACTAGCTAGCTAGCTACCTATCTATCTATCATCTATCTACATATATGTTTTTAAGGGAATCTGGGAGTCCTTAAAAATCTCAAATCTTATATTGTGTGTGTATAAAACAATTAAGCAAAAAGTTATCTAATTCTAGAAGACGGAACTCTTTATGATAGCTTTTACTCTATAAATCATACAATGAAAATACCAGTGTCATCTTCCCTTACCTTTGAGGGAAACAACAACTACCCGCTTTGCACTTCTGCTATCAGAGATGACAGATTGATTCTGTGTTTGTTTCAGCCTATTCTACTTGCCAATCCATCCACTGCTCTGTAACAGATGCTCAAATTCTTTGTGAGACAGAATCTGAGTCACAGGCTTTTAGTTTCTCCCTGCATGGTGCTGTCCTGATGTGTGTGTGCCTGTGACAGAGAGAGAAGGAGAGGGGAGAGGGGAGAGGGGGAGGGAGAGGGGAGAGGGAGGGGGGACAGGATGAGAATAAATGTAAGCAGCGTGGGATCTGGAGCTCCTGCCAGGGAGGCAATTGTCGAGTGAGAGCTCCACTAGCTCCACGCCAGGGTTCTTCTCAGGACTTATCTTCACAGGGCACCACAAAGATTTCTACAGTCCTGGGAATTTTTACACCTTTTTATGCAAATGACATTTTCAAGAACAGCCTGGTAAGTTGGTAAGTTGGGAATGTTCACACAAGCCTTCCCGCTGAAGAGGAAAACAGAGGAGACTGTTATTCTTGCCACAGGCGCAACCAGAGAGCCCCCCCACCCCCAGGGCGCACTTTCGTCTCCTTCTGAGACTCTTCTGTTCTTTACACAGACTTGCACTTTCAGTCCCAGCTCCGACTTTTCATCACTGCTTGGGAACCACGCCGAGCTCCGCTTTGCTGGTGGAAACGGAGAAAGGGCTACAGAGAACTGCTCTGGGGAACAGGAAAGTGAGGCGCAGGTAGGGTTTTTCTTCCATGGAGACCTAAGCAAAGCTGTGAGTGGCAGTAGCGTTTGGAATGACCAAAAAATTGGAAAGAATCCAAATGAAGTTCTGTGGTCAAATTAATTGGGCATGTAATCCTTAAAAATCTCTGCTGTGTGGGCGGCGCCTGTGGCTCACTGAGTAGGGCGCCGGCCCCATATACTGAAGGTGGCAGGTTCAAGCCCAGCCTTGGCCGAACTGCAAAACAGAAAAATAGCCGGGCGTTGTGGAGGGCGCCTGTGGTGCCAGCTACTCAGGAGGCTGAGGCAAGAGAATCGCCTAAGCCCAGGAGTTGGAGGCTGCTGTGAGCTGTGGCGCCATAGCACTCTACCAAGGGCGATAAAGTGAGACTCTGTCTCTACAAAAAAAAAAAAAAAAAAAATCTCTGCTGTGTGATTTCTCTGCCTTGTTACATTCGAGCGTGGAGCTGTCACCCTCCCTGAAAGGAAAGGCGCCAACCCTGCTGAGTTGACTGAGCCCTCCTCTCCCTCCTCTTCAGTTTATTTTATTTATCAACTTATTTTGTCGCCCTGGGTAGAGTGCTGTGGCATCATAGCTCACAGCAACCTCAAACTCTTGGACTCAAGTGATCCTCCTGCCTCAGCCTCCTTAGTAGCTGGGACTACGGGTGCCGGCCACATCTGGATACTTTTTCTATTTTTAGCAGAGATGGGGTCTCACTCTTGCTCACCTCCTCATTTCTGAAAGACCATCCACTCACTTCTCTCACTAATGCTCAGGACACTGTGCTGGGAGAGGGGCAGAGAGGGGCTTTCGGGATGGCTCTGGCGGCTCCTCCCTCCCGACTCCCCAGCTGTGGGGAGGCCCTGGCAGGGCTGCCGACTCCCGCCTGCTCAGCCCCACTGGGAATCACTCCACTCACAGACTGACACCTGCCAACTGGCACAGTTCCTTCCTGGAATACAGCATAAATACAACCTGATAAAGAATAATATTTCTGTGAGTTTACAACTTTTTTCCATTTTTTTTTCTTTTCTTAAATCATAGCTGTGTACATTAATGCAATCATGGGGTACAATGTATATTGTATATTTCATATACAATCTGAAATATTTTCATCAAACTGGTTAACATAGCGTTCATGGCATTAGTTATTGTGTTAAGACCTTTATATTCTGCATTCAGTAAGTTTCACCTGTACCCTTCCAAGAAGCACCGTAGGTGTGATTCCTCCAATTACCCTCCCTCCACCCATCTTCCCCCCTCCCTTTCCCTCTCCTTCCTTACCCCTTTCCCCATATTCTTGTGCTATAATTGGGTTGAATATTACGCAGCCTTAAAGAAAGACGGAGACTTTATCTCTTTCATGTTTACATGGATGGAGCTGGAACACATTCTTCTCAGCAAAGTATCTCAAGAATGGAAGAGAAAGTATCCAATGTACTCAGCCCTACTATGAAGCTAATTTATAGCTTTCATATGAAGGCTATAACTTTTTCTGCTTTCTAACATAACAGTATGTGATACAGTCTCACGACGTCCAGGGATCTTCAGGGAGGTACTGCCCCCAGCACGACCGTGTGTTTTAGGGCAGTGACTTCCAACCGCTGTGCTCTGGCACCTCGGTGTGCCCTGAGAGAACCTTAGGTGTGCCACAAAAATTTTTAAGGAACATTAATTATTTTCAAAAGAAGTTCAAACCACAGTAAGTATATTCTTTTTTACTCTTTTTAAAAATCAACATAATGTAAGTGTGCCACAGAAGTTTAACTATAGGTTCAACAGTGCCGTGATATAAAGAAGGCTGAAAAACACTGCCCTAGGTGAAACTGCAAACACAAATACGGAACTAGACACCTAGTGGGCCCCTAACAAATTATGATCTGTTGCCCAATTTCAATGAGGTGAACGTATCAAATAAAGAAGCTGCTTAAGGCTTCTGACTGGTCACTCATGGGCCGATGGCCAGTGATTTTTAATTTCACTATCTCACTTTTCTTAGGGGAAGATCATACTGTGTTTGAGGGGCAAAGTTGTGCACTTCACATAAAAATCTCTAGTTTTGAGCTCCAGGGCTTCCTGGATGGAGTGAGCTGTGCCTGGACCTCCCAGCCCCTGGGCTTTGCTCTCTCCTCTCTGTGACAGGAGGTTCCCTGCTCCGGGACTCTCTAACATACAGCATGTGACAATGGCTCCCCTGCTCACTGTCATTTCCGTCATCCTTGTGAATTGGCTTCTCTTACAATCCTTTATAGACAAGCTGTGGGCAGCGGGAGGAAGCAGACAGGAACGCATGGGCTGAATCAGCTGTAACTGGATGTGAGTTTAGCCACTCACATCCTCTGAAAATGAGCTGTAAATCCAAGAAATGGTTTCAATCATCACTTTTCCTTCCATAGATCATACCTCACACAGATATTAAAGAAAACCCCTGGCATGGGGGGGGGATGGAGAGGACATAGGGAGACTTAGCCTGGAGCTGCTGGCCCCTCTGCAGCCCCTGCGGAGGGTGGGGTCCCCTCTGCACCCACAGAAGTCCCAGCGGAAGAAAGGCGGCACTCTCGGGAGAGGGTGCAGCAGATAGGGGCCTGAGGGGCCATCAGGACGGGGAAGGAAGGACTGGACGCTCGCCCACCCCAGCTCCCTCTTTACTCTGTCCTTCAGCCAGGAGTCCAGCCCAGGAGAAAAACACCTACATGTACTAACATTGGGGGGGGCTCCCAAGGAGTGCTAGAGGACAGCATCTGAGTCCACACCCCCGGGATGGACAACAGTGAACCTTCCAGTTCTTTTTATGTTTCCGTGAGCAGCTGCGGGAAGCAGACAGTGAATTACCTCCACCCACAGTTGACATGGGGCGGTGACGACACCATCTACCAGGTGGCTGGAGCTCTGGGGACACAGTGAGAAGGCTCACCAGGTCTCCCAGACCAGAAATCACAGCAGCCAAACCACAGGAGGGCAACACATTGATCTCCAGCCCCAGCTTCCAAGCAGGTGCACGGTCCAGAGGACAGGAGTGGTGACACCAAGGCTGGAGCATCCCTGGTGAGGAAGGCCAGGGAGCCTTGGCATATGGCATGGCTGACACCGCCAGTTCTGGCACCTAAGGCCCTGCCCACGCCCCCACTCACGGGGTCTGCCAGGAGACAGCCTTTCTGTTCTCCACACTCTCAAAGTCAGCCTCAGGACTCTGTCCTTGGATACCTCCTCTCTTCTTTCAGGCCCCAGCTCACGTGCCAGGCGCACAGTCAAACCACCTGCACCTTCCTCAGAGCATGTCCTGTTGTCTGAAACTGTCCCCTAAGGTCTTTTCTGCCCAGATCTCTCCCAGCCGGAGTTGCAGACGAGGAGGGAGCAGGGTGGGCCTTGTCTGTCTCGTCACCTGTGCATCTGTCCCTCGTACTCAGGACACACCAGACCTGGGCCTTTCCCTCTCTAAAAATGTATTAATCCCGGCTCGGCGCCTGTGGCTCAGTGGGCTAAGGCACCAGCCACATACACCTGAGCTGGCAGGTTCGAATCCAGCCCAGCCAGCCAAACAACAATGAGGGCTGCAACCAAAAATGGCCGGGTGTTGTGGTGGGCGCCTGGGTCCCAGCTACTTGGGAGGTAGAGGCAAGAGACTTGCTTGAGCCCAGGAATTGGAGGTTGCTGTGAGCTGTGATATAACAGCACTCTATCCAGGGTGACAGCTTGAGGCTCTGTCTCAAAAAAAAAAAAAAAGTATTAATCCCAAGAATCTAAGAACAAATGAATGTCCAGAGGAGACCGGTAAATATAAGGAATCACTGCCAGCCCACTTTACATGCAGCAACTCTTACTTTGCTGGGCATGTTTTCTTTATCAAGAAACTTCCAGTTTCGGAACCAACTTTGAAATCACGGCTTTTGCGATGAAATCTTTTTATTTGTGATAATGGCAAATTTACAAGAAGGAGGATTAAAACAGTTATGTTCCTACAAAAGGAAAAATTCCGTGTCATCCTGACAAAGTACAAATAGCAGTCAAACGCTAAATGTCTTGTGAGGCCAGGAGAGACCCCTAATTAGCATGGTGAAAGCTACAGTTTGGGCAACAATGCGAACGGGGTGGAGTCAGACGTGCCCAGGGCCCCAGCTGGAGGCCGCATCCTCCGCTGTTTATTATTCATCGTGATGAAGCTAAATCACAGTTGCCCTGGTTACCGTGGGGCTCTTCTGAGGGATGTAGCTACAGAATTGGCGTTGGCTTGGTTACTGCTGCTTTCAATTCGAGATTAGAGGACTGGTGATAAATGTGGCTGAATGTCTCTAGAAGAAACCCTAACAGGCTTTGGGGAAGAATGAGACGGTCACAAAATTAAGGTCCTTCTCCCACAGGTGCCGTGGAGGGTCTTAACCTGTGTCTCTGACAGAACCAGAGACAAGACATAAAGCCAGCGGCTCATGAAAATAATAACTGCCTTTTAAAACAGTATCAAACAGAATCATACAACTTGTAATTAGATTATTTCCGCTAACTGAACTGGGCTGCCACACACAGAAGGCAGAGCTCGCTAGGAAGACCCTGCCCAGCCCATCGCTCATTAGCCTTGGCCGAGCTCCGCCACGGCTTCTGCTGGATTCAGAGAGGAAGAACCTTGGGGGAACGACACGATGTGGCCCAGAAAGGAACAGACAGGAAAGGGCCGGAGATAGGTAGGACCAGGGAGGCAGGACGAGAAGGTGGGCATTAAGCCTGCGTCTGGCGCCCTCACAGCTCTGACCGTAGTGAGAATAAGGGAGAAGGCTGTCAGATCACAGAAATCGGAACATGTCTGCGAGCACCTGGGGGTTTGTGGCCTGTGTCTGGAGTTAAAGGTGTGGGTGCAAGGCAGGGAAAGCGGAGGAGCAATCCTTAGGGTGAGAGGGGCTGGGATGCCGCCCCCACACCCGCATCCATCGTCCGTCAGGATCATCAGTAGCTGGAGTCTAACATAGCCCACCGCTGGGAGGCTGGGAGGACAGAGCCAGAGCACGGTGCCCCGGCCCCTGCACCCCATGACGTTAAATATGCTTCCCCCATACTCAGATGCCACCAAGGAGAGGAGAGATAGAAAAGATGGGCTAAAGGGCTGAATGTCTCGTGGGAAGAAACACAGTGAATCCTGGAGACGCTGTTTAAACGGATAGGGACCAAAGCACTCTGCAGGGGTAAGAGCAATTTTCCCCAAGTCAGCGGACACTTGCCAAGTGGAGCTACAGACAGCTAGGAACACATCCCTGCAGTTCTCAGCTATGCAGGGAAATTTTAATCACAAAACATGTCACAGAAGTCAACAGGATTGAAGTCAAACATTTCTCATAAACAGTATAAATGGGCTAAACTGACCCATGAAAAGAAAACAAGAGCCCTGGAAGATATTATGCTAAATGACGGAAGCCAGACCCAAAGGGTAAACACGGCATGATTCCAACGGTATGAGTTACCTGGAACGGGATAAAGCCACAGAGACAGAGAGGAGCATATTCGTTACCAGGAACCAGGGACAGGGAGAGATGGAGAATCATTGGTCAATGGGTAAGGAGTTTGTATTTGCAATGATGCAAAAGTTCTAGAAATGGAGAGTGGTCATGGTTACACCCAATGTGAATGTTCTTAGTACTACTGAAATTTACGCTTAAAAATGGTTAAAATAGTAAGTTTTATGTCATGTCAGTAAATTTTACGTTGTATATATTTTACCTTGATCAAAATAAAGTCACCTTCGCTAGCAGAATAATATACCATTTAACTATTGATTTATAAACCTAATCTAGAAAAAGGGAGAAAATGTCAAGTTGTACATTTGTCAATGCACAAATTACCAATGAGATAACAGAGAAATGCTTGCATATGGAGGAAGATAAAATATTTAAAATGCATAAAAAGATAGTAAAAGAATCCAATGTCCTCAATTCCAACATGAAGGCAGTAGATGATCAAATACATGGTATGGGGTAGGGGTGAGGGACGGGAGGAGAGAAAGGAAGGGTCACGGTGTGTGGCGCATCTCTTGGGGGTGGGACACAATTGTAAGAGGGACTTTACTTAACAAATCAATCAGTGTAACTTAATTGTCTGTACACTCAATGAATCCCAAACAATAAAAAAAAAGTTAAAAAAAAAGAGTAAAATATTTATAAAAGGATACAATGAACTATTTTATGCTTATGACTTTAAGAAATGATTCAAAGGCCAACTAGATCACAAACATGTAAAAGCTGATAAATAACTATATCCTTAAACATCACCAGTTAATTGTCAATTTTTTTCAAAGCACTGCTGGAGGACCTGCAACCTTGGGGCCACGTATGGCCCCACAGATTCCCAAGTATGCAGATTTCTTCTGTAAAACTTGGATTCAGTCACAAGGCCATACTCAAGGCTCTAGAAGACCACATGGGACTGTAGGTCCCAACTTCCTCACCCATGGATGGTTCCTATAGTCTTTATGCCATCATGGAATGTTAAAAAGATTTAAAAAGCTTCTCAGTTTGTTTCAAAAGCACAAAAGCTATGATTGGTTCTGTTTCAGGCTATGACATTTTATATACTTCTTCTTCTCCCTTTTCTTGCTATAAGATTATTTGTGTGGTTATCATATATTGTCTTTTCGTCTTGCCTTTCCTTAACATGATAGTCCTGGCCACCTCTCAGCCATGCTTCAGGTATGACTCACGTATCTCGATAGATATATCATTTTTTGTTCTAAAAAAATCTGATAATTTGGGTGGTGCGTATGGCTCAGTGAGTGGGGCATGGGCCCCATATACTGAGGTTGGCAGGTTTGAGTCTGGCTCCAGGCAAAATGCAACAAAAAAAATGGCCAGGCGTTGTGGCGGGCACCTGTGATCCCAACTACTCGGGAGATTGAGGCAAAACAATCGCCTAAGCCCAAGAGTTGGAGGTTGCTATGAGCTGTGATGCCACGGCACTCTACCCAGGGGGACAAAGTGAGAGACCATCTCTAAAAAAAATCTGATAATTTAATAAGCCATTCTCCCAGGCCAATACAAGGCTGTCTCAGCACACCCCTACCTCCGATCTTTCTGCCACACGGGCAGAGGAAATAGCTCCTCCAACAAAATCACACTCTCTCCAACATCAATTATGCAGACTTGAAAAAAAGCCATGGTGGAAATTATAAAAACCAAGCACATCATGCCTTCTTTCCTTGCTACCAAATGCTGTTTATGCCCCGTTCCCCCAGCTTGTATGAAAAGTCCTTTGTGTTGGCGACCATCAGGCTCTTTAACCTAAAAAAGGCCACAATAAAGCTTATTGGCCGGTTCGAGCCTGGCCAGCCACGGCCTAAACCGAACCTCCCCACCCCATGGGTTTCAAAAATTCCCCATAGTCCCCCTCCGCTTAATGTGCGCCTGCGCGATGAAGACAGCGTTCCGGGTGCAGTGTCTTCATTCCATTAGTTCTAGGTGTTACATGACACCACCCAAAGCCAATAAATACAGCCACGACATTCAAGCCTCACC
>CAUYON010023082.1:0-27313 GCA_963573935.1 Arctocebus calabarensis | reverse complement strand
ACAGGCGCATAGCCTATAGACACATGAAAAAATGCTCAATATCCTTAATCATCAGAGAAATGCAAATCAAAACCATTTTGAGATATCATCTAACTCCATTAAGATTAGCCCACATGACGAAATCCCAAAACCAGAGATGTTAGCGTGGATGTGGAGAAAAGGGAACACTTCTACATTGCTGGTGGGAACGCAAACTAATACATCCCTTTTGGAAAGATGTCTAGAGAACACTCAGAGATCTAAAAATAGACTTGCCATTTGACCCTATAATTCTTTTACTTGGTATATATCCAGAAGACCAAAAATCACAATACAAGAAAGATATCTGTACCAGATTGTTTATTGCAGCCAAATTCTTAATTTCTAAGTCATGGAAGAAGCCCAAGTGCCCATCAATACAAGAATGGATTAATAAACTGTGGTACATGTATAACATGGAAAATTATGCAGTCTTAAAGAAAGATGGTGACTTATCCTCTTTCATATTTACATGGATGGAGCTGGAACACATTCTGCTTAGCAAAGTATCTCAAGAATGGAAGAAAAAGTATCCAGTGTATACAGGCCTAATATGAAGCAAATGTATATCTTTCATGTGAAGGCTACAACCCAACACAAGAAGATGGGGAAACAGGAGAGAGAGGGAAGGGGAGGAAGAGGGTGAAGAGAGAGAGGATAAAGGGTGGGATCACACTTGAGGTGCATCTTTGAAGGGTCAGGAGAAACCTACTAAATGCATAACACAAATGTTTTCACACAGTAAACGAGAAAATCTCATGAATGTTATGTCTAACAGGCGGATGAAAATACTTCAGATTGTATGTGAGACCCGCACACTGTACCCCATGATTGAACTAATGTATACAGCTATGATTCAATAAAAAAAAGACATGAAACTATAAAAATACTAGAAGAAAGTGCAGGGAAACCTCTTGAAGGAATCAGCCTGGGTGAATTTTTTATGAGGAGGACTCCCCAGGCAGTTGAAGCAGTATCATAATACACTACTGGGACCTGATCAAACTAAATAGCTTCTGCACTGCTAAGAACACAGTAAGTGTAGCAGGCAGACAGCCCTCAGAGTGGGAGAAAATATTTGCAGGTTATGCTTCCAACAAAGGTTTAATAACCAGAATCCACAGAGAACTCAAACGTATTAGCAACAAAGCACAAGTGATCCCATCTCAGGGTGGGCAAAGGACTTAAAGAGAAACTTCCCTAAAGAAGACAGGCACATGGCCTACCGACACATGAAATAATGCTCACCATCCTCAATCATCAGAGAAATGTAAATCAAAACTACTTTGAGATATCATCTAACTCCAGTAAGATTAGCCCTCATAACAAAATCCCAAAACCAGAGATGCTGGGGTGGATGTGGAAAAAAGGAAAGACTTCTACATTGCTGGTGGGAATGCAAACTAATATATTCCTTTTGGAAGGATGTTTGGAGAATACTTAGAAATCTAAAAGTAGAGCTGCCATTCGATCCTATAATTCCTTTACTAGGTATATATCCAGAAGACCAACAATCACATATTAATAAAGATATCTGTACCAGAATGTTTATTGCAGCCCAATTCATAATTGCTGAGTCATGGAAGAAGCCCAAGTGCCCATCGACCCACGAAAGGATTAATAAATTCTGGTACATGTATACCATGGAATACTATGCAGCCTTAAAGAAAGATGGAGACTTTACCTCTGTCATGTTTACATGGATGGAGTTGGAACATATTCTTCTTAGCAAAGTATCTCAAGAATGGAAAAAAATATATCCAATGTACTCAGCCCTACTGTGAAGCTAATTTATAGCTGTCATATGAAGGCTAAAACCCAATTATTGCACAAGAATATGGGGAAAAGGGCAAGGGAAGGGAGGGGAGAGGGAGGGTGAGTGGAGGAAGGGTGATTGGTGGGATCACACCTACGGTGCATCTTACAAGGGTACAGGTGAAACTTACTAAATGCACAATACAAATGTCTTCATATAGTGATTAAGAAAATGCCATGAAGACTATGTTAAACAGTTCAAGAAAATATTTCAGATTGCATATGAGGTCAGCACATGACATGCCCCATGATTGCACTAATGTACACAATTATGATTTAATAAAAATAAAAAAAAATCTTCTTTTTATAATACGATTAGCCAAATGTAAAAGTATTGTGGTTATTGTTCTCAAAAATAAATAAATAGATTACATACACTCCTAAAAAAAAAAAGAAAACTAGAAAAGAGGAACAAATACGAAATGGTCATAAACATGGTAAATATTAATCAAATTAGATTAATCGTCCAAACATACCTAATTGAAAAAAGATTGATAAATTAGACAGGGTCTATTTTGCTCTTGATAAATTAGACAGGGTCTACGTTGTCTTCAAGAATCCAACTGTAATTAATATATCAGAGGTAGACTAAAAGAAAAAAATGAAGAAAGGTATATAAACACTAATCAAAAGACTGTTCTAGTAGCAATAATTTCAGACCCAGCAGATTTCATATCAATAAAACAAGTTTCAGAGATAGTTAGATCTATTATGTCATGGAAGGTGATTAAATGTCTAAGAAGACATGAGAGTAAATATTTCTGTGTGTCCCCCATAAAAGAATGTTCAAGTATTCGTGGGAAAAGCTGAATTGCAGTAAGTTCAAGAGTTCACTATGACAGTTGGAGAATTCACCACCACTCTATCAGGGATTGATAGACCCAGCAAATGGAAAATCAGTATGTATGTAGTGGAAGTGAGCATCATCATCAATCAGCTGGATAGAAGGATTCAAATGAGTTGTACAGAACTATTCAACCAACAACACATACTCTGTTTTTTCTTGTTTGTTTGTTTTTGTTTTTGTTTTTGCAATTTTTGGCCAGGGCTGGGTTTGAACCCGCCACCTCTGGCCGCCACCCTACTCCTTTGAGCCTCAGGTGCTGCCCCACAACACATATTATTTCAAAACCCATGTGAAATTTTTACCAAGATAGACACCATTTGGGGTCATCAAACATACCTCCAGAAATTAAAACCAGAAAACATAGCAAATATGCCCTTGGAATATCTTGGAAAAATACTAGGAGTCAGAAACAGAAATATAGCTGGGAAATACACAAATCTTTATAGCTTAGGCAAATCACTTCTGCTGGGTCAATGAGGAAATACATTTTAAGTTATTTGAACTAAATAAAAATGAAAACACAACTAATCAAAAATCATGGGATACTTCAAAAGCTGAGCTTACAGGAAAACAAATGACAGTGGATACGTGTCATAGAAGAGAAAAATGATCTAAAATTGATCATATAGGCATCCTGTATAGGATGCTGAAAAGTAAGAACAAATCAAATCCAAAGGATTCATATAGAATCATTAAAAATACAACAGACTCAATCATTAAAATCAAAGACATCAGTGCACAAAATCACAAGACCAGAAGCTGGTTCCTTAAGAGCTCAGTGCAATTCCTAAATCTCTAGTGAAGATACAAAGAGAAAAAGAGAAGAGACACAAACTGCTATCCTGAGAAATTGCATAGTGACTTTCACTATAGATCTTTAGACGTAAAAGGATAGTAAAAAATAAAAAAGAAGACTTCCTAATTCATATTATCAGAGGAGCATTACACTAATACTAAGACTAGAAAAGATATAACAAAGGAACATTCAAGGCCAGTATATAGGAGCAGAAATTCTCAGTAAAATCTTACCAAATGGAATCCAACTATGTATGAAAAGAATTTCACATCACCACAAAACAATTACACCCCACAAACCTAGTAGTCAAGGGTGGCACAACATTCAAAATTCAAAGAATCTATCACATCAACTGACTATGGAAGAAAAAATTTCCTCATATGCATACTAGGAGAAAGAGCATTTGACAAAATCCAATACTTCCTCAGAGTACAAAGTCTCAACAAAGTAGAAATACAAGGAATGTCCTCAACACAGTACAGGTATCAACTGAAATCCGTAACACCAGGCTCACTGGTGAGAATCTGCAAGCTGTCCCCCAAATGTCAGGAACACAGAAAGGACATCTACTTTCACCACTGCTATTGAACATCATACTAAAAGGTCTGGATACTTTCTTAAGACAAGGTGAGGAAATCAAAATTAACATTTCTGTAAAAAATATCCCAAAGAATCAGCAAAGAGAAAAAAAAAAAAAAAACACAAAAACTTTTGGAACAAACCAGCCATCTGCATCAAGGTTGCAGGATACAGAGTTAATATACAGAATCAGTTGATTACTTAAATTTCAACAAACAACATTGGGGATTTGAAATGAACACACAGTGCCATTTAAATGAGCATGGAAATGATATTGTTAAGTAGGACCTGGTAAGATATTTACAAGAACATGTGAGGAAAACCATAAAACTCTGCTGAAACTGAAAAACAATCCATGTCCATGGAGAGATACCCACGTGGGTGGTTATGGAGACAACATTGACAAGAGGTCAGTTTTTCTTCACTTTATCTAGAGACTGAGTGCAATCTTGTTGTATTACCAGAAGTCATATTGCAGATATCAACACACTGATTGTGAAAGTTATATGCACAGTAATAGGACCTCAATTACAGAATAAAATATTGAAGGGGAAAAATGACAAAGGACTGATTGCACCCAATTTGAGATTTGTCATGTAGCTACAGTCATCAAGACAGGGTGGGCAAGTGATAAAACAGACAAACAGTTCAATAGAACAGAGAGCCCAGAAGTAGAGCCACACAGACAGAATCAACTGACCTTTGCCAAAGTCATGAGGGCTAGTCATGAACAAAAGTTCATCTTTTTAACAAATGATGGTGGAAAAAAGGGAAACTTCCCATGCAAGAAATGAATTTAGACGCAGGTTTACACTTTTCCTATTACTTACAACAATATGGATGAGAGACATGGATGGGGGTAGTGGCTTATACCTGTAATCCTAGGGCTTTTGGAGCCAAGGTGAGTGCATTGCTGGAGCTCAGAGACTAGCCAGACCAAGACTGAGACCCTGTATCTAATAAACATACACACACACACCAAAAAAAAAAAAAAAAAAAAGAGAGAGAGAGTGAGAAACTAGCTGGGTGTGGCAGTGCATGCCTGTAGTCCCAAGTACTAGTGAGACTGAGTCAAGAGAATTGTTCAAGCCCAAGAGATTCAAGTGAAGTTGCTATGAGGTATTATGCCACAACACTCTACCCATTGTGACAGAGACTTTGTCTCAAAAAATGCGTGTATGTGTGTGTGTTTGTGTGTGTATGTATCTAAGTCCATATCTATATGGATCCTGGACCTAAATATTAAGTAAAAATTATCATATTTCAAATAATAACTCATCACTATTAACTTAGCCATAACAAATTAACAGACTTGTGTGGCGCCTCTGGCTCATCGGGTAGAGTGCTAGCTCCATATACCGAGTGTGGTGGGTTCAAACACAGACCCAGCCAAACTGCAACAAAAAAATAGTTGGCCATTGTGGCGGGTGCCTGTGGTCCCAGCTAAACTCGGGAAGCTGAGGCAAGAGAATCACCTGAGCCCAAGAACACCACAGGGTTAATAAGTGAGATTCTGTCTCAAAAAAAAAAAAAAAATTAACAAACTTGTTGTGACTATACTATGGGAAATTGCCTCAGGAGATCTTCCAGAGTAAGGCAATGTTCCCAGCACTGGATGCTACTCCATGAGTTCCCTTTGTCTTCACTGAGGTACATTATGAATATTCCATTCCTTTGCATTGTGATCCTGCTACATGTGATTTAATTTTACAGATAAGGACTCAGAAATTCATCAAGGATATACCCATCATAGCCTCCCAGGCTATAAAGACAGCACTCGGGTCAGGCCAAAAAATCAAACCTGTCATTCCTATGCCAGGACGGCTATCCCTCTACCAAGGTAACCTGTCACACCCTCCTGCTGTACCCTGACAGGGAAAGGAGGCTGCATCCTCACCCCAGGCCATGGTGCCCGAAGAGGAAGGAATGAGTTGGGACACTAGGAGCTCACCCTGACCATTTCTGTCCTCTGTAGCCACTGATCAGTCATGATCCTCTTACAATCTCAAATGTGACCTACAAACCTGGACAGCTGGATAAAGAGCCACATTGAGAGTGGAGTGCCTTGTAAGCCAGACACTTTACATCGGCTGAGACTGATGAGGACCTGTGGCCACTTTACCTGGGCTGAGCAAGCCAGCAAGGTGTTCTGTCAGCCTGCAACTGCAGCCAGCAGACAATGCAGGCCCTGCCCATGGCCATCCTCAGGGTCATCTTCAGAGAGGACACCTCTCTGCCCTTTTCTAATTTCTGCCTCAGCAGGGCCAGCTCTTGGGCCTGATGTTCAATGACCATTTGAGCTTCCCTGTGGACAGAGCAAAAGGAAATTTCAAAAGGGTCCCATGAACAATATATGATAGGGGCTCTGGCAGAGATTTCTGTGGAAATAGCCCAGGAAGCCTTCCAAATGCAATCCTGGCACATATTTGGGGACCTGCTGTGGCATGGACAGAGATGAATATGTGAGGAAAATCAGTCAGTGTCCAGGAGTGCTCCTGTTAGGGTCCTGAATGTTCCCTTCATGGTTGGACCGGACACCCAGCCTCACAGATATGTGTGGCCAGGCCCAGTTGGGGCTGATTCCTAACATGAATGAACACAGGTGACAAGGCCAAGGAGATAGTATTCTCTAGGGAAAATAATGAGAAGCCACATTCAGTGCAGAGGTGACTGCAGCTCAGAGTAAATGGGATAGTGAACATGCAACACAGTTAAGTTTTAGTTGTGTGAATGGAAGGTGTACGAGTGCAGTTGGGTCAGATGTACACACTGTGCAGAGTGAAGTCTGGACTTGGAGTGTCTCTATCCTCAAAATGCACATTTTGACTACACTAACTTCTGCTGAGTTGGTCACTAGCCTTCTTCATTTATATATATATATTTTTTTTGAGACAGAGCCTCAAGCTATCACCCTGGATAGAGTGCTGTGGCATCACAGCTCACAGCACCTTCCAATTCCTGGGCTCAAGTGAGTCTCTTGCCTCTGCCTCCCAAGTAGCTGGGATTACAGGCGCCTGCCACAACGCCTGGCCATTTTTTGGTTGCAGCTGTCATTGTTGTTTGGCAGGCCCGGGCTGGATTCAAACCCGCCTGCTCAGGTGTACCTGACTGGCACCTTAGCCCATTGAGCCACAGGTGCCCAGCTAGCCTTCTTTAATTTTTTGTTGTGTAAATTTTCCTTCATAATCATTATTTGAAAATAGAAACCATGTCTCTGAGCAAAAGTTTTGGGATGATTGTTTTGCTGACTTGTTTTATTACCATCTGTTCACCATGTACCTGCTGTGTCCGTCCTGGCCAACCCCTGCCCAGGGGAGCTCTGACCTGTCCTATCTGAGACATCCACTTCAGGGACTCCTACACCTTCTCACCTGCCACTGGCACATGGCCCCTCACCTGAGCTGGGCAGTGAGAGCTGAGTCCTAGACCTGTGTTTCCTCTTCCACATTTACCTTCTCTTCAAGCATAGCCTCCAGGATTTCTCAGTGGGAGACTGACATGTTGTGGTCACCACTACTAACGGGGACACGGCCTCCATCTCCAGGACAAAATTGTCTGCAGTACCGTGTTCTGTAGGGGTATTTCCACAATTTTATTTCTCAACTTTACAACCCCATGGCCAACCCCTTTTGAACCATAAGAGAAGAGAACCTTAAATATACTCAAAGTCACCTGAAAAATGCTTGAGTTGAGTTTTAGGGGAGTCAGAATTGACAACTCCTAAGGTCTGACCCTGAGTCAGGGGCCACTACACCAAGCCGAGCAGCCTCTGATGTATTTAGCAGTTGGGCATGAGGAGTGATTCCTGCACAGCAGGAGAGGCCTGAGGACAACAGGAACAAGGGTCTCTTGTGCTGGCAACATAGAGAACACACAAATATCCCACAGATGAATGTCCGTACCTGGATACACTGCTGTGAAAATTTAAGTCATTAGACCACAAGGACCTGGGAGAAATATTCCCAAACACTGGAGAGGCCTAAATTAAATGAGAAGTGACAGACTCTGCACTCAGAGTGTGCACTCCTGGCAGCCCTGCTGTGACAGCTTCACAAGCATTAACTCATGTGCTCCTAACAACCAAGGAAATGGTTCTGGGAAAGCACCATATGAATAGAGAGAAACTGAGGCACAGAGAAGATCAACAACTCACACTAGAGTCAGAGACATTCCCAGGGTTCCTGCTCTCCATTCTCTGATTTCACCCAGGTCCTCAACCTTGTTCCGTCTTCTCCTTCCACTTTACAGTTATTTCATATCATCATATGATTACAACAAGGACGGGTGATGATAAAACTCAGTTTGTCCTTTCCTAAAACCCTTCTCTACACTTTACGGTTTTTACTTTTCCTGTTCAGAGCTTGTAATTTAAAAAAAAATCCCCAGTGCTTTATTAGAAAATAATTTGTAGGAAAATGATGCAAATTTACTACTCTCAGAGGACAAGATTTCTTCTGACCCTGCTGCTGTGCACGTGACCTGTTCGCAAGATCCCTCAGTCATTACAGCTTCTCTTCATGAGGAAGACAATGGCTGACAGTGGCCAGGAGGACCAAGGGAAGGGACACCCTGCCTGCTGCTGAGTCACAGGGCTGCTGCATTCCTCTTTGGCCCTGTTCTCACTTGGGGGTACACGTCCCCTGGATCAGTCCTTCAAAGGGAATTTTCACCTCCTGGTTGTTCTGTGTCCCTGAAGATTCTCCAGCTCAGGGTACATACCATAGTGGGAGAGGTTCCCTGACATGCCCAAAAGCACCATGTCCCTGCCAGGCATGTTTCAAATGACTCACACGAGAACCAGTCTTTCAGGAGACAGGATCCTTCCCACAGGGCCGGCCCTCTCCATTGGGAAACTCAGGATCCACAGCGTCTGTTGGTAGCACACTCCTTGGGAAGGTCCTTTAGAGCTAGGGCTGTGTCCTGTCACCACTTTCCTCAGCGGACACAGCATAGTGCTCTCCTACTGGGCCACAACAGAAGTAGAATTGAATGGAAGTCCGTCAGTCTCAGAAATTCAGACCCACAGGGATGCTACATGACTGTGGGATTGGACACAGTACAGAGAGGACCCTCCACACATCATTTCAGCTTGTGCCTCAAAAGAACAGGTACATCCCAGCCTACTGTGGGAACCAACAACTGAGATTGTGACCTTAGTCTCTTCCTGTCCCTCACGTGGAACCAGGGTAAAGTCCTTGTGCCTCAGTGTTTCCATCCTCAGGGAAAATGAAGTTCAAACACATACTTGTCCCTTTCCAGAAAAATATTCAGGATGAAATTGGATAAGGGGAAGGGAAGAATGAAGTCCACTGAGTGTCCATTTGCTCAGACAGAAGACACAGAGCCCCTCACACTGAGGATCATGACCCCAAAGGACTTACTATGTCACTGTAGCTTGTTGGCCAGGGAGAAGGTAGTGGACTCTGAGATGGCCAGCTACTCTCTCAGGTCCAGCACCTGATGCCTTCTCTCTGCCAGCTGGGCCTGCAGCACCTGAATGGGGTCCCTGGTGCTGACCTCTGCCCTCTGCCTCTATGCAGGGGAGGCAGGTCCTGTCATGATGGAGGATGGGCAGTAGAGGCACCACCTGGGACTGGAGAGAAGAAACCTAAACACTAGATGGGTGTAAAACTAGAGAAATCCAACAGGTTTCACCAGGACTGGGGGATGACAAACATGTCACTGTTAACTTACTGTTGGGGGCAATTTGATTAAGAGCCTCTTCAACGTTGAACAAAAATTGTACCAAGTTTACAGAGCTCAGAGTGAGGAATCACCACCAGCTCAAGTTCTGTGTAAAGTGAGGTGGGCAAAGCCCAGCCTCCAGGTAACAGCCTGGGGTTGCCACAACAGAATTAGAAGGTGGAGGTGTCATGGAACCTGAAGAGTCTCTGCCTTCCAGTTGCCTGGCCTATGCTGATACACAAGCCACATGGTTCAGTGTGAAGGTCACCCTGATGAGGGCACCCCAGGGAAGCCATGGTGCAGAGTGGTGCAGCCTTGTGTGATGCCACCACCCAGCCATATCCAAGAAAAGCTCAGACTGTTTCCTATGTTCCTCCTCATGCACATATGAAAATATCTCAATGGATACTTTCCTCATCCGTTTTATTTTCTTTGAGGTTGTTAAGTAGTCACCTCAGCATTTCCTTACCATAAAAACGGATCTTAGGATATTTCCCTAACTGAATACTGTGAAACTCTTTAATGTCCAATGTACATGTCTTACGCCATTCCCCTCTGCATCTTCCTTCACATGTCCCATTTGTACATAGTACAGAACCAAACTGAGTTTGTAATACTAAAGGGGCAAACACCTAGATTTCCATCTGCTTCTGTCTCAGTGTCTGGCTGCATTCTAGTTTTGTGTTGGCTCCTGTTCTCTCATGAGGGCAGCTGTGTGTTCCTCATTACACCTACATCACCTGAGATTTCCCTGCCACCTATGTCCTCCCTATATGACAGCTGCTTTGGGTTTTTATTTACCGTCTCTAAGCATTATATTTCACAGTTGTTACTAGAGGATTTCATTGTACACCTTATGTTCTCTTCACCAGCTGTCACAGACGTAATCGTCTATGTTGGGAGGAATGTCAACCCGATGGCAGATTTTAGGTGTTCAGTCATTTCTCCCCCAGACTGCACAGAACAAGATCAAAAGCAGGTCCATGGTAACTTCTGTGATCTGTGTGAACTGACCTAACCTGACTCTGTCACTCTGATGCTGTGTTTCCCTGACAACAAGGAAAGATCAAGGTCTGAGTGTGGGGTGATGAGGAGCCACAATGGCCAAGTTCAGGGACAGAAGGTGAGGTTGATATGACAGGGACAGTCAAGCAGGGCAGAGGGTCCCCCTGAGCCTCCTGCTCAAATTGATTTCTTCCATTCTCACTCAGGTCTTATGAGTCTGAGATGGGGAGACGCCCTGTATCCCAGACCTCTGTAGTCCAGCAGGTGGACCCTCCTCAGTTGAGGGTGTAACATGTGCTCTCATGGGCCCAGAACAATCATGTCAAATGGGATGAAGCAGAACCAGTCTACTAATTTTAAAGGTGTGTCTCTGACACCTTAAACTATTATCCTGCTATGCCATGGATGGTATTTGTGTTGAGATACATGTCAAGCCTCAGGGGCCACTGGATCCACATTTGCCAAATACTCTTTTGAAAAGGGAATGTTTCTGACCAGCTCATTTACAGCTCTCCCGTCTAACCCCATTCATATGGTGTAGTTTACCCCCAGGATGAGTTCCACTCTGCTTTATGTTATGTCACCCTCCCATACAATCCATGCTATTCCTTGGCCCTAGAGATAGAGTGATTTTCCGACCATATGTATTCTCTTAAAGACCTCCCTATCAGGTGACATCAAGAGAGATGATGGTTCCCTTTGTCATTTGGTGTACTCAGCCTTGATTTGGGATACTTGGAAAATGTTTACCCTCAAAATACCATAACTAGAGGCAAATTCAGTTAATTATCTCTTATTATGTGATACTATAACCCAACTCATCCATGGAGACTCCACAGCCGCACTTCCTCAGCAAAATTTTGACCAATTTAGGGATCTACTTCCCAACCAAACACTCTTCCAGGGTCCATCACTATCCTTCTTTACTTTTTGGTGCTATAACCTGAATATCATCTGTGAAACAAAACCCAGGGCAGGACCCATACTGACCATCCCATTGGACACTGGTGGCCAGGACCCTCTCTGCAGGACATTGTCCAGATAGAGCTGACCTGAACCTACAAGGACTGTGAAGACTCAGCCTGTCCCCATTCCTACTCAGCCACGTCCTCATGAAGAGGGGAACCTGTGGTGTGAGCTACTGATTTCCCACCCACTGAGCCCTCAGACTCTCTTCAGAGAAGACAACTCACAGCTCCTTTCAGTGGGAACCAAGGAACCTTCCTCCGATGCCCAGTGCAACCGGCACAGGCTTTACCCACGGGGTCAGTAAGTGCACTCACTGAGCTCAGCTCACTTAGAATCCCGCTTCCTACCGATGTGCAGATGTGAAATTCTACAGACTTGGAGAGGATGCACAGAGGAGTGAAACAGGGATGTCATATGTTTCTGTCTGTATGAGGACAGAAATCACTCTGTTCATCCACCATGTGAATATCACAAATCCAGGTTTTAGGAGCAGTTTCCGGAAATTGCTTTATTCTTTGCTACATTCATTTTGATGTGAAGTGTAAAAATAAATATGAGCTATTGAAATTGTAAAAACCAACTCATTACTTAATAAATTTTCATGTGATTAAAAATTATTAAAGTATGGGAACCATTTAATTTATCAGAAAGAGTGAAGAATAGCATAACCTTTCCTGCAGACACAGACTTACAATTCCTGCTAAATTTGCCCCATGGTGCCTCCAGAAGGCCATGATTTACTCAGTAGGTACTAACACCAACAGTTTTCTTGGGTGACCTTGCCAGTGTTGACTTGGAGAGGACCTGGAGGACAAATATGGTTGTATCCTGGGAGGTGTTATCAGTTCTAGATTTTCTCCTAAATCACCCAGGTGGGACAGCATCAGTCATGCTTGGCAGAAGTCAAGTCACAACAGAGGATGCAGAGGAGCCTGAGGTCATGAGGGCAGAACCCACCCCATGGAAGATAGTGATAAAGGGAATATTGGACCAATTTGTGTGGGAAACATCTCCTAAGTCATGAAGTTGAGGATGCTGCTTTGAGGATGAGGAAGAAGACCAATAGAGGGAGTGAAGAAAGGAAAAGGTAATGATTTCAAAGAACATGAAATCAATGCAGACCCAAGGAGCCAGGGGCAGAGCATGATGTCACAGAAGATTAGTCCGGGCTTTGACACTAATCGTGAAACTCCTGCTGGACTGTTCCCAGTTCAGTGTCAAAACTGTGTAGGGTCAGTGACTTCCTTACACTTCCCATGTTCTCACTTTTCAAACAGGAATCTCTATAATCATTACTGTATGTCTGTCCCACAACTGCATTTGGGAGCAGATACGTTGTGTCTTTAGTTTCCCAGGTCTATGGATAGAAGGCAACTACCCAGGAATCTGGAGGTACAAAATATCCTCATGCACCTCAGGTACGCTTGATGTTGAGGATTTAGATGGTCTTTGGACTTGACTTCGTGAGATGTACTTGGCTTTGATGGTCTCATACTTGAGAGTTTAGCACTTTGGGAAGGGTGGATGTATTTTGCATTGGGATGGATATGAAGTCCAACCTCTATGTTCTAGAGGTTGGAACAAGGAGGTAGAATTTCTAAAATGGCCTCCAAATGTGCCCCGACCAAATTCCCAGCACTTCTTCATATAAATGGACATCACTCTTGCCATCATGTCACATGGCTCTGATGATTTTTAGTCAGGGAGATGTGTGCATGCACCAAATGGACTCAGAGGACTCCTCCAGTGGGAGAACTTCCTGCCTTTGGTAGTGAAGAGGGAGGAAGAGAATCAGAGGCTGAGAAGGAATTGTTGCCCTGTTAACTGCTTCAACAATGGAAAAGGCCTGTGAGAATGAGTGAGGTAGCCTGCAGAAGCACAGTGTCCCTTGTCTGACAGGCAGCCCTGAAAGATGGACTCAAGCCTCCAACCATAAGGAAAGAAATTCTTCCCATATCTCTAGTGAGCTTAGCAAGGCGGCATGAGTCTGTAGGGAAACACAGGAAGCCGACTTGGGGATTTCAGCCTGAGGAGATACTGAGCAGAGAACTCAGTGGTGCCTTTGATACTTTCAATCAACAGATCTGGAAGACAACATGTGCATGTTGTATAAACGCCTGGGTCAGACTAATGGGTCACTCAGAAACAGGAAACTGTATAGAGATTACTGTGTCCTCTCTCTCAATTTTGATCTTCAGACAGTAGCTAATCCCTGTGGGAGTAACACACACAGGAAAAGGACTGCACTCCTCTCGTGGGACTGTTCTTCAGCCTGTGGAAGGTAGAGGGCATCATGAGGGGCATTTCAGACACTTCACAATCTTCTCTTAATATTACCAAGCAGCCGTCAGAAAGCATAAGCAAGGTGCCATCATTAACCTCTAGTTAAAATTACTGGAAAATTTTCCACCAATCTCTATTTTCTGTGGTCAGTTTTTATTAGCTCCTAGTAAATCTGAGCTCACCAGACAATCAAGAGCCACATCCCCATGTAGGCAAACCATTCAGGAAGCTCACAGGGCAACCACCATACTTGAGATCACTCAGTAAAGTCACTAAGAAAGCATTAATTCAGATTTTTTTTTCTTTTTTAACTAGAAATAAAGCCACATTTCATTTTAAAGTTTCATTTTAATGCAAATTTAAATTTAAAGGCCTCACTTTTTCAGGCTCAGGTTCATAAAACTCCGATTGGGGGAGGTTTTTTTAATTTACTGCAACCTAGTTGTCTGTAAAAGAATTAAGATCAATGCAACTTCAAGAGTCTTCTGTGAACCTGCCCCCCACCTGGGAAATCCTGGCACTGTGTGATCACAACAGGCAGAAGTTTCCACCAAGAAGGAGGGAAATGCTTCCTCTGCTGTTGCCTCGGATTGTTTGAAAGAATAGAATAGTCATCACAAAATTGATGAAAGCAGAGAACATCATGTGAATTTCAAATTTTCCATAATGTCAATTTGCTTAGGCCAATGAATATAATCAACTTTGAAGAATCTCTGAATCAAGGGTTAATGGAAAGCAAAACTTAATGATAGAAAAAAAAAAAAAAACTTAATGATAGATAGACTTTATCTAGTATGGAGGACTTGGCAAGCCTGCACAGCCTCCTCCCAGCATGTGCCCTGCCTTCCCACCCTTCAGCTTCCCATAAACTGCCTGGTGCTGTGGCTCCAAGCTCCCTCCTCCTGATGGGCATGGACTGTGAGATGGGCATGTCAGCTCATTTTCTTCCCTACACCCTGTTACTAAGGTCTGGCTTCTCCCCACTAATCAATTGAGTTTATCTTTCTTCTCCTTGTATTTGTTCGCATATTCTGATTTCCAGAATACTCATTTAAAATGTTATAACAAATTTTCTTTTTTACTCTTCTCTTCTTGCTCTTAGAGTTTTCATTCTTTAGAGGTCTTGTTTTAAGGTGGTCTTCTAATAAGGCTACAAACTACAGGGGCCTTCAAACTCGTGGCATGAACGCTATCCCTTCCCCCTGAGTTGGTGGCCAAGTGTGTATGGTGGGAGGAGAGAGCTGCAGTTGGGGCAGGGCCTGTGTTGGAAGGCAGGAAATGGCCACTCACCTGAGTAAGAGGTGTGGCTTATGTGTCTGCAAGAGGACACAGAGAGAAAGGGCCACTTGTCACTCAGACAGGGGCCCTGATCAGACCCTGAATCTGCTGGTGCCCTTGGCCTTGGTCATTTCAGCCTTTAGCACTGTAAGAAACACATTTCTGTTGTTTATAGGCCACCCAATCCCTGGTGCTTTGTTGCAGCACCCTGAAAACTACAAGGCAGGAGCCATGAGACCTGCACTGGAGGCTCCCATAAGTGGTTTAATTTATTCTAAAATCAGAAGAGAAATAATTTTTACATTACAGTAAATGATTTACTATCTCATAATGCATTCTCTCTATGCCCATATAGTGGTAAAATATACTTTTTAAGATTTTATGGGTGGCATCCCCTAGGAACCAAAAAGCAGTCTTTATTTGAATTGCCTACCTGAAACATTAGTATTTGAGAGAAATTTACCACAAAGTTAACATCTGCAAAGCAAACCCACTGAAAGAGAATGACTTCAGTGTAATATCTTTGCCCACTGTGGCCTCTGGCAAGGAGCTTCAATCCTCAGGGCATGATGGTTGCTGTGGAGGTCGAGCAGAGACCCTCAACCTCAGACTTCAGTTACAATAGTTCAGCCTCAGCAGACGTCGCCTCCTGTCAATGCTGGAGGTTCCGACAGCACAGGGGAAGAATGCTCCCTAGGTCACAGTTGCCGACTCTTATGCTGGCGGTTGAGGAAGAGATGTTATGTGCATCTCACCGAGGATCCCACTTTCTCCAAATCCATGAGGATGAGCTGAAGTGAAATAATTATTTTAAGAGTCCAGGTCACTGTGGACCTCAAAGCACCTTGCTCCCCATTCAACCTATGTGGGTCCACTACTTCTCAGCATTCTTACTCTCTCTCTCTCTCCACACACACACACACACACACACACACACATGCATACAGATGCACACACACTTGCACACACACTGATGTCACAGGTGGGACCATAGGAATTGAGGAGAAGTCTCTGGGAAGTGACAAGGGGAAGGAAGAGAGAGGCTTGGGGCCTATCTGCAGTGGGACAGGAGCAAACAGTCCCCGAGCACAATAACCTGGCCTCTAGCCTGAGAGCGGGTAGTGCCAGAATGCTGGCCTAGGGCAGCTTTAAGAAGCCCAGAGGTCCACGTGGCCTGGAGTCATACACACGACACCACTCTGGGCACCCTCCACTGAGACAAAGTCCTATAACATAAACAGGGCTACAGGGGAGAGGGCTTCTGTTTCCCTCCCTATATATTACACTGCTATGAGTTGGGCACGTCACGGCACCCATCAGCTCAGAATGTGTCTTGTGCCTCAGCATCTCAGCAAATGACGACAGCTTAGCTTTGTGTTCCAAGCAAAATACTTTCTAATCCTTTAAGGTCTTTGAGCAGAGATTTCTGGGTTTGAAGGACTGAGACTTAGGACAAGGCAGAATGTGGCAGGGCACTGGACACTCATCCTTGGAGAGGAGGAGCAAAGGCAGCCTTGTCAGAGCCTCGGGGTCATTGCTTAGCATTGGGGCCAGAGTCACCCATTGGGGTGGCCTGAGAGTGATCTGGACCCCAAAGTCAGTCTAGCAATGGGAGACAAGGAAAGCTTCTGAGTCCCCTTCAATGTCCCAGATTCCATGTGTCTGGCCTCTTTGCTCCCTGAATTCACACAGAGCTGGTCCCTTCAAGTCATGCTAACAAAGGTGTCTTGGATTCAGTGCTATACTGGCTAGCAGGGCAGGCTGTGCCTGCCGTGCTCTGCGGGAGCAGCTAGACTCAGGGAGGACTCACCCAGGGGTCCTTATTTCCATTCCCTTCCCACCAATTGGGCCTCATCCCCAGGGATGAGCAGCACCCCCACAACCTGAGCTGGTCATAGGAAGGAATGTTGGGTTGAGCTGCTGCCAGAGCCTGTCATTCATTCTTCCCTGTAGAAAGTGTGCTGAGGACACTTACATTGTTCCAGGCTAAGGAAGCCCTGGGTGACTCAGGGCATGGACTGACATGGTCCCTGCCCTCCAGGAGCTCACACTCTGGAGGGCAAGAGGGACAGCTGTCTGAAGATTAATGTAAGCAGAGGAGAGGAGCAAGTTTACACTGATGTGAAGCATAGTCCTGCAAGGCAGGGATGGGGCTAGTTCTGGGATGGGTGTCTCACTGAGGTGACATCTGTGCTGTGAGCAGAATGACAAATGTGAACCAGCATGACAGTGGGAACCTGTCCTGCACAAGGCTGGGAATATTGTTGGGGGACTCACTTACCACAAGATAGTCCAGGCAGAAGTGAGGCTGGCCAGAGAGAAGGTGGAACAGCAACCAGTGTGTCTGGAGAGAGCCGGAAGGGGGGCAATTAAGGAGTCAGAGACAAGGGCAGGACGGAGTTAGGGCTTGGCTTAGACAGGAGTGATCTATTGCCTGTGATATGACCCCAAAACTTACCAGTCTGCGACAGCAAATGTTAGCTCCCAGTTTCTGTGGCCCAGGAATCCATCGCCACCTCAGCCAGGTTGTGTCTAAGGAGGCCTGCAGAGCTGTCTCAGCTGAGGCTCAACCGGGGTGGACCCACTTCCAAGATCACTAATATGATTATAGGCAGGATTGGATGAAGACTGAGGGCTTCAGTTCTTCACTGTCCCTTGTTCTGTTGGGGTGCTAAGACTTAGGAATCTCTCCATTGGGCAGGTCCTAACATATCAGCTGCTTCCCTGGAGTCAGGGATGAGAGGGAGGGAGGAAGGAGGGACAGAGAGAGAGAGAGATGAGAAGAGAATAGAGAGACACTAGGACACCAGTCAGAGTCACTTTAGAATTGAATCTTGAAGGTGACATCTCAACTCTTTCATTATATTCTGTTGGGTAGAATTGAGACCCCAAGTCCAAACCTCACTCTAGGTAAGCAGACAACACAGGGTCATGTGCACCAGGAGGCGGAGTCACCAGGAGCTAACAAACAGAAGAGCCTCCCACCACGTAGGCTAAGTTGTGACACTTGGTGACCTGGGAGGTTTTATAGAGGAGGACAGTATCAGAATTTATGCCATTTTAACCCTCCTTCTTAATGGTGCAGACAGGGAGATGACACCAAGGAGAAAGGGGATACTTCCAAGATCACATGGCAGGATCTTAGGCCTGTTTTCACTTGTATTTCATACTACATTCCCCCCACCTCCTTCTTGTTTCATCTATAATTTTGTTCACTACCTGCATGTGTGACACCAGGCTTCTGTGACACCTCCCCATATGAGCCAGATGACATGTGGGAATGATCCCTACTGTGCAGAGGAGAGGCTCTGGAGGACTGAGGGTACGCTTTCACAGAGTAGCTGAGGCTGGCTGCACACAGGCCTTGTCCAGAGTGGAGGGAGCTGGTGCTGGTGTAACCACACATACGTAAGAGGTGTCGGGGCTGGGATGGGGGTAGACCGGAGCCCACAGTCTTCTAATCACACAGGAGCTCAGGTCAGGGAACTCCAGGAAGAGGCTTCACTTCCTTGGTGACAGACCACATAAAATCTGGAGCCCTGGAGCCAGGCAGCCTCATTCTAGAGACAGCTCCTCCCCAGCTTCCCTAGCTGGAGGCGCTCCAGGGAGCGAGATGATCTCTGCCTGCTCTCCCGCAAAGCCCACCTTCCCCATGCTGAGCGCCTTCACAGAACTTGCCCATGTTGGTACAACCCTCTTTGCTCTTTGCCAGGAAGCAGCAATGCTCCAGGGAAGTCCTTGTCCAGTCCAGGCCATCCCTGTGAGCTGACTGGGGCAGGCCCAGGAGCAGATGGTGATGCCATAATTGGGCAGGCCTGTCATGTTCACAACCAGGTCATGGCTGGAAAAGACAGGAAGGGAGAGCTGGGCTCGCTCTCATCTGCCCTGTGTCCATGCTGTTATCTTCTCTACTCCCTGAGGGAAGTCTGTGACATATGGCTGTCCATGTGGTGTGGGGACCCAAGGTCACCTGGGGCTGAAACAGCTCAATGAAGGCCAGGCAGAGCTGTACTGTGTCCTGCCATCTGCCAGGCACTATGTCTGCAGAGCTCTAGGCAGGAGATCACCCAGGGGCAGATCTTTGACTCCTTCTTCATCAATGAGGGGCAGGGGCTACAACAGGGCCAGTGCCTGCCAGGGTGATGTTGAGCACAGAGAGGATTCACACCTGGGCTCCCGAGAAGGCCAGAGTTGGCTCAGGGCCCTGATGCTGCACTAACCCCCTCTCTCCCTAGGCTTGCAGTTTGATGTCCCCAGAGTCCCACTCCCACAGGGATCTGAGCCCCACCGCCGATGACTACCCAGTCCTGGCCCAGGAATGGTTCACAGTCACTATGGCCATGTTTGTATGAAGTCCAAAGAGACTTTCATTTCAATTCAGTTAAGGTCAAGATTGCTTTTTCATCCTGTGATTGTACAGTGTTTTAACTCTGAGGACCAGGTGTCCATGTCACAGTTGGCCTGACTTTCCTTCCACAGCTTTCCCAAGTTGGGTTGTTTTTATCCAGAAAGGGCAAGTGGGGGAGAGGAATGTTATTATGTCTATTTCTCTAGTTCATGTGTCTCAAGGGACAGATCATTTGTGCCCTCCAGCCCAGGGCTAGGGGCACTCCGGAGCTGAAAGACATTCTATAAGGGAGGCTGCTCACCATAGGCTGTCACTGCTTTTGGACGTTGTTCAGCAGTAAATGTCCTGCGTGTCCTATCATACTGTGTTTGATATGAGCCTGTGTTTTCTCAGCTCTCCACTAGGATTCTTGCTTGGACTCACTGGGGTGATGCTCTTAAAACAGGGAGGTACTATTTTCATTCCGACAACAAACGGACCTGAAGGTACCTAAGTTTTTAATTCTTCCCTTCTGATATTCTACTTTTAACCATTTCCTTTTGGGGGTACTCATATACCCTGGACACAAGTTGCTAAGCACTTTGTTGTCTAGGGTGAGCTCAGCCTCAGACCCTCCTGGTGGTTCATGCTATGACACTGACTGTGTATCCCTCCGTGTCTCACTCCAGACTGAAAGCAAGGCAGCTCTGAACCCAGATGGGACCCATGGGATGTGCATGGTCCATGCAGAGAAGCTGAGTAGCTGCTGGAACCTCCATTGCCTGCCATCCTGGGCAGCAACCCCTCCTATGTCCCTACCTTTCTGGGTTCCCCTCTGAACCTCCACCACCACTCAATAAGAGCTTCCTGCTGACCCTAAAGTGGGGCTGCCCCCTCCAGCACACAGTGTGTCTCAGCCCCCTACTGGCTGAGGGTCTGGGAATGTTCCTGCTTCTTTCCCAGCTGCAATTTTCTCCTCTGAAGAGCAGGATGCTGTGAGCGCCAACCTCATAGGGTTAGTGTCGGGACCAAAAGGGATCCTCCAAGGAAAGCTCTTCCAGGTGCCTGGCTGGGGAGGAGGATGGAGAGGGGCCGTGCTGTTCTCATTCACCTTTCTCCTCTTCCCTGTGAAGAAGCCTTTGCCACTTCCCTCTTCGAACCCCAGGGACTGGGTTTATCCATTTTCCTATTTAGGTATTAGTCTTTGTTATTTGTTTTTGAGACAGAGTCTAACTCTTTTCCTCAGGTGCCATGGTCTCAGCCCAGCCTGCAGCAACCTCAAACTTCTGAGTGCAATCCATTGTACTTTCTCAGCTTCCTTAGTAGCTGGGACAACAGGCATCTGTCACAATGCCCTGATAATTATTATTTTTTAAATTTTTAGTAGATATGGGGGTCTCACACTTGTTCAGGTTGATCTGGAACTTCTGAGCTCAAGCAATCCTTCTGCCTCGGCCTCCCAGAGCACCAAGATTGTAGGTGTGTTGCACACCCCCAATGCATTTTCTTATTTTTAAAGGAGATTTGAGATTCTAACCTTGGATACTGGGTGTATTGGGGGCAGGGAATCCTAGAAGCTGGGCTAGGGTTCTTAGCCACTCAAATATCATGGAAGGAGCTGGGTGGGGCCCCTTCCTTCACTAGACATAGAGTATGCATGCAGTGTGCACAGAGCCCATCATCCAGTGGACAGAGCAGATAGTACTCCTGCCCTCCTGCACATCCATTCTGGGTCCTATCACCCCACTGCTCAGATGAGCTAACCCCCAGATTCAGAGGTATACACTGTACTTTGTGCCAGCAGGCAGTATTGGCTGCATGCTCAGGTGGGAGGCAGGTCTCCTCCCTGTGATCACTCAGAAGCCCAGAGTTCTTCAATCTTGTGCCTTCACAATCCCTGGGGCCACATCCCCATCTACATCTAGCAGCAGAAGAGGAAGAAGCAAGAGAAATTCATGAAAAAGTGTTCTATAGATTTGGACTAAAAGTGATTTACCAAAGTCCCATTTCTTTTCTATTGGGGAGAACTGGTTACATGACCACAACTAAGGGTAGGGAGACTGGACATCCCAGTCCAGTGTGTGTCCAAAGAAGGGGAAAATGGATTTCAATGGACAAGTAGAAGCCTCTTCCCCAGTGAGTAACTCACCTGGATTTATCGTGTTTTCAAATCTTCCTTGAGTGTCTCTCATATATCAAGGTTGGAGCTAAAAGCTGGACAAAAACCCAGTACGGTGGCATCCTGTGTACCAAGTGGTGGGGAGACAGAAGCAGGAAGATCATGAATTTGAGCCTGATCTGATTCCAAGAAAACACCACAAAAATTAACAACCATAGTATGAAACAAAATGGTAGCCAGAGAGTTTGTTCAGCAGGATCCTGGCCCTGAGAATTTCCCCCTCTATAGACGGCGTTAAGTCATGATGTGAAATGCCTTCATCGTGAGAGAGAAGGATAATGTGAAAGTCCTCTGGAAGTCCAGCGAATTATTCTAGAATTAGAAGCTTCCTGAAGACAATACCACTGGAGCTCCACTGTTGTAGACAAAACAGACATGGATGTGGAGTGAGATGGCAGCAGGAACTAGAGCAGTGCGTAATTTATTTGCAAAGTACATTAAGACGCATTTCACAGTCATCAACATCATATTTTCAAAAACATTAAATGGCATGAGCTTGTCTATATTAACAAAATATAGCAATGGAGGATGCAAAATAACACAATGGAGGATGTTTTATTTTTTGTAAAAGAACTATGTCTAAATTAGATGAAAGTGTGTGGTTCTCTCAGTGATAGTTTCTATTTTTCTTGAATGGTGTGTTGTGTATGTTACTACAAAGACTCCATCAACATACTTTGCTTTGTAGACTTATCTTTAAACAAGACATACATATCTATGAAGTCAATTGGTTATTCTAAACATTTCCCACAGCCGGCTGGTCCTGTGAGACTGTAACCTGTCACTATTTTCTCAAGACCTGAGTCAAGTGCTTTCTAAATACCCACTAAAACACTGTACTGGAGAGGAACCTCTCTTTGCATAACAAGAAATTACAAAGACGTCCACTAGCAAACACCCTCTAGACATTGAGTCTTACAGCATATGGTTTTGATCTAACTTCAAGCCTGTGAAGATATTTCATTTTTAATGCTGCCATCTTTGGAAACAAAGCTATCAATTATACCTGCTATTTTACCAAAAGGACATTAGAGGACAGTGTGTGCCTGTTTTTGACAGTGCCCACTTTGCTAGTTGTACAAAGTGAACTCCTTCATGACATGTTTATAGCCTTAGATAATTTCTAGAAGAAAAATTTATTTTATTTTATTTCTGGGTTATCATTTGGAAGCCAATAATAATCCCCTAAAATGAATAAATGTGAAAAAAATCCACTGACTGGCAAACAAACCTTGTGACACATGCAGACATGAAAAATTGCGTGTCCAAATCTGCCCCTCTCTCCTCTCTCCATCCATCTATACATGTCTGCCTGCAGAAAATAGTTTTCAACCATTAGAAAGTTATTAGTGAAATTTGCCAATCACTTTGCTCCTTTGTGATATTAATCTTTTGAAAGCAAGTGGTCTGTTCAGTCATTTAGTGCTGATGTCAAATATACAATTTTAATTTTAATGAATGGAAAGCACTGGGGTTTCTCAGCCTATGACTAGGGTAAAAATAAAATTCTTCTTAAGAGAAGCATTGGGTAAAAGTAAAATTAGAGAAATCTTTATTTTTCAGTGGTACATAAAATAATGTTCTCACACTTGATGATTGACTTGGAGTTAATGTAATTTGTGCTTGATTTTTCAGCCATTTTTCTATTAAACTTGAATTACAATAAATTCCTCAAACAAGAAATAGTAATTTTTAAGGTTGTATGTTATGTTAATGATTTCAAGAAAAACATATGACTCCTTACCTAATTTTGCACCAAATGAAAAAGCAAACTATCTTATGAAAGGGAAGCTGCCTGAAGTTATAAACCTTTGTTTGACACCATAATAGATGAATATGCTTCTGTGTTTCATGGCTCTCTATATTAAGAAATCACCACCTACATTTGTTTACTATGAAGAAGGCAAATCTGATGGTCCACTGGGTTGAATTTGAAAATTCATCTTGTTTAGTGGAATGAGAAGTACCTTGATATGAGTCACCTGCCTGTTAATGTATTTCAGGTATAAAAGAGGAGTATCTTTGAGAATTAGCAGCTTTTTAAATATATACAATACATTTGATCGTCCTAGTTGTAAATCTATGAATTAGTAATGCAATCATTCTCTAAAAAAATACTCATTTCCATCTGGATAAAATGTGATTTAAAATTTATAATGGCTTGTAACATTGTAGTATCATTATAATTATGGATCAAAATCAATGGCTTTTGTCAAAATATGAAAGAATACAAATCTCCATGTGGGAAGTTTCGCCCAGCCCTCTTCTCTGCAGCATAAGCAGGACACCCGTGGGTTAATGCTGTCTGTTGCATCATTACTTAGCACGTGGCTTATTAGGACTGGGTGCTTACAAATATTTCCTACTTTTAAGAGATCGACAAGTTATAAAACATGCTCATATTATCTTTAAGTCTATGACCTAGTGATATTTGTAAAGAACTCTTTTCATTTTCACTCATTCAGCAAAAACTGACATTCAGTAAAGAAGAGTATGAACCCTTATGTTAGAATCACCTAACAAGGGAAGCTAAATAAATCAATATTAGAGTTATAGGTATCAAGCTTTGGACAAAGCTGCTCATTTACCTATTATGACGACAGGCTGAGGCCAATATATTAGACATCTGTACACACCAAAATAGTAATTTGTTACCCACTGCGGGGTGACTTGATAAAATCCCCATCTAATTCAAAATATTTATACAATAGTTTCCTAGATGGCCTATAGTGTTCCCTTTTCATTTCATTTTTTTTTTTTTTAAGGCAAGGTTTGTAACCAAGAGTTCATGGAAGTCTATAGTCACAACTGTGAGATAGGTGATCACCATGTCTGCACTGGGAGAAGTTCTAAAAGGAGTTCTTTAGGGTGAAGGAAATTTTTCTAGGTGACAGCACAGAAATGCAAGAAGGAATGAAGAGGAGCAAAACATTTTGCACATGACACATGTATAGTATGAATTAACAGTGACCTAAAAAGTAACAATTAGAATATCTGTTAAGGTAGAAACACCGAGAAGTAAAATATATGTAAATAATAGCAAAACAGGGAGTAACGCTGCCTCACAGACAACGCTGTTCAAACTACAGAAGGAGGACTTGGAAACTCTGTTACGCACTATGTTCAACAGACCTTGCACCAACTGACTACCACTTCTTCCAGACTTTGAATCACTTCTTGCAGGGAAAAAGATTCAGTTCTCAACAAGCCATGGAAAGCACCTTTGAAAATCTCATTGCCACTCTCTTCCAGACTTCTTTCCTGGTGGCATAGACAAGCTACCATTAAGATGTCAAAATTGTGTTGATGGTGTAGGCACATACCTTGATTAATTGTACTGCTTCTTGATTGAGATATAATCAGCTGAACACTTGATTCAACATTTAACGTTTCATGACCTAAATATCTAAGTTGGACTGTTGGCTTCCTTTGGGGCCAGAACCGTGGAACTCTGCAGCACTCACATCATTTTCACAATTGGTGGTGAGGGTGAGATTGCTTATGACTATGGCATGTCCCACCTCAAAAGGTTGATATTAACCTTCTTCAGAAAATGTTTCTTTCATAATCTTAGAGAATTATTAAAGAATACTTCTTGACATTTCCTTCAGTTTAATGACAAAACGAATGAAAATTCAATACAATTAACAAATATAAAGTAACCTCTGAACCTTGTGATGTGTACATACTTATAAAATTATTCGTCCAATCCCACAATCTATGCACCAATCCATTGTTTCCACATGCATCCATCTATAAACACCTGTCTATTTAATATATCTTCTGGCAAGTAGATTTGATGCACTATACCTATTGGCTAATCACATTACTCCTTCTTTGTGAACAGAATGTTTCGGTAGCAATTGGTCTGCTTATGAGACACAAAGAAACTGAAATGAGGGATGACATAATACAGGAGATTGGCATCTGGTCTCAGTGGAAGTCTGTGGAAGTGGGAAAGGTCAGGTTTAGCACATCCAAGGTCTGGTAGACATTCTCTCTGTCTCCAGAGCATCCTCTCTCCACCTCACTGGGGAAGTTTGTTAAAATCCTTCACATCAAGTCAGAATCGTCACAACTGGTGGTAACAATATCAAGGGAGAGATTATGTTATTACTATAGTAATTGTTTGGTAGTTTTCCTACTTCCTACTCTCTTATAATCCTTAGTCTGTTGTACAAGATAGTGACTTGGAAGCCAAGCCTACATGTGGTTCTAACTATGCCACGGGTCCCCATCCCAGCAGAGGTGCCAAAACTGCCCAGTGCTTGAATGTGGTTTGCAAGAACTGGCAGGAGGTTGAATACTGTTTGATTCTGACATGTTAGAGATACTGTTTGAAGTCAGGGCTTTATTAGAAGGGCCTAGATATGAAAGTTGACGAAGGTTTTGAAGAACCAAATATGAACCTACCACTAGAAGTGAGAAAATCTCAGAACATTATTAAAATGTTAAATGGATTTAGGCTCTGTCTAATTACATGTATTGGGCACCTACTATTCAGAAGCACTAAGTTAGAATCTAGAGATAAGAAGTGGAATTAATGGGCTTTGTCCATTTTCTCTGTGTAGGTGAAGGAGTCGATGACATTAACAACACCAGGAAAGACACTTCCTCTCTCTGGGCCTTGACTACCTCACCTGTAAAATGGAAAGATTTGATCTACTGATTTCCAAGGTTCCTTTTGGGTTAGCAAGTATTTGGAAAAGGAACCAAACTAATAATAGAACTTTCTCACCCTAGCTGTCCCTCTAAAGCAGAATTAGCTTTACATTAAGTCTCATATTTTTATTTTTTTATATTTTTATATTTTTAAATTTTTATTAAATCATAATTGTGTACATTGGTGCAATCATGGGGCACAATGTGCTGAGTTTATATACAATCCAAAATATTTTCATTGAACTATTTAACATAGCCTTCATGGTCTTTTAATCTATATATGAAGACATTTATACTCTACATTTAGTAATTTTCACTTGTACGCTTGTAAGATGCACCATAAGTGTGATCCCACCAATCACCCTCCCTGCAACCATCCTCTCCCCTCCCCCCCTCCCTTGCCCCTTTCCCCATTTCTTGTGCTATAACTGGGTTTTAGCCTTCATATGAAAGCTATAGATTAGCTTCATAGTAGGGCTGAGTACATTGGAAATTTTTTCTTCCATTCTTGAGATACTTTGCTAAGAAGAATATGTTCCAGCTCCATCCATGTAACCATGAAAGACATAAAGTCTCCATCTTTCTTTAAGGCTTCATTGTACTCCATGGTATACATGTACCACAATTTATTAATCCATTCGTGGTTAGATGGGCACTTGGGCTTCTTCCACGACTTAGCAATTATGAATTGGGCTGCAATAAACATTCTGGTACAGATATATATATATATTTTTTTATTGAATCATAGCTGTGTACATTAGTTCAACCATGGGGTACAGTGTGGGGGATTCACATGCAATCTGAGATATTTTTATCAACCTGATTGACATACAATTCATGATATTTTCTCGTTTACTATATGAAAATATT
>CAUYON010023081.1:0-30383 GCA_963573935.1 Arctocebus calabarensis | reverse complement strand
TGGCTGCAACCAAAAAATGGCCGGGCATTGTGGCAGGCGCTTGTAGTCCCAGCTACTTGGGAGGCAGAGGCAGGAGACTCGCTTGAGCCCAGGAATTGGAGGTTGCTGTGAGCTGTGATGCCATGGCACTCTATCCAGGGTGACAGCTTGAGGCTCTGTCTCAAAAAAAAAAAAACATGGAAACTAAATAACTTTATGCTGAAGGATAGATGGGTCATAGACAAGATTAAGAAGGAAATTACCAAATTTTTGGAACAAAATGACAATGAAGACACGAATTATCAGAACCTCTGGGATACTACAAAGGCAGTCCTAAGAGGGAAATTCATAGCACTGCAAGCCTTCCTCAAGAAAACAGAAAGGGAGGAAATTAACAACTTAATGATACATCTCAAGCACCTGGAGAAGGAAGAAGTTTCCAACCCTAAACCCAGCAAAAGAAAAGAAATAACCAAAATTAAAGCAGAATTAAATGAAATTGAAAACAAATGAATTATAGAACAGATCAATAAATCAAAAGTTGGTTTTTTGAAAAGGTCAATAAGATAGATAAACCTTTGGCTAACTTAACCAGGAAAAAAAGAGTAAAATTTCTAATTTCTTCAATCAGAAATGGTAAAGATGAAATAAAAACAGACCCCTCAGAAATAAAAAAAATCCTCAATGAATACTACAAGAAACTGTACTCTCAATAATATAAAAATCTGAAGGAAATTGACCAATACTTGGAAGCACGCCACCTACCAAGACATAGCCAGAACCAAGTGGAAATGTTGAACAGGCCTATTTCAAGTTCTGAAATAGCATCAACAATAAAAAATCTACCTAAAAAGAAAAGCCCAGGACCAGATGGCTTCATGTCAGAATTCTACCAAACCTTTAAAGAGGAACTAGTACTTGTATTATTAAAACTCTTCCAAAATTATAGAAAAAGTAGGAATACTACTCAATACATTCTATGAAGCAAACATCACCTTAATCATTAAACCAAGGAAAGACTCAACAAGAAAAGAAAATTATAGACCAATATCACTAATGAATATTGATGCAAAAATATTCAACAAGATCCTAGCAAACAGAATCCAGCAACACATCAAAAAAATTATACACAATGACCAAGTGGGCTTTATCCCAGTATCTCAAGGCTGGTTCAATATATGTATATCTATAAATGTAATTCAGCACATAAACAAATTAAAAAATAAAGACCATATGATACTCTGAATTGACACAGAGAAAGCTTTTGACAATATCCAGCATCCCTTCATGATTAGAACACTGAAGAAAATTGGTATAGAAGGGACTTTTTTTAAACTGATAAAGGCAATCTATAGCAAACCCACAGCCGATATTGTATTGAATGGAGTTAAATTGAAGTCATTTCCACTTAGATCAGGAACCAGGCAGGGTTGCCCAGTATCTCCTCTGCTCTTCAACATTGTAATGGAAGTTTTAGCCATTGCTATTAGGGAAGAAAAGGCGATCAAGGGTTATCCACATAGGGTCAGAAGAGATCAAACTTTCACTCTTCATATGATTGTATATGTGGAAAACACCAGGGATTCTACTACAAAACTTTTAGAAGTGATCAGGGAATACAGCAGCATCTCAGGCTACAAAATCAACACCCATATATCTGTAGTCTTATATACACCAACAATAGCCAAGCTGAAAAAACCTTTTCCTTTCACAGTAGTGCCAAAGAAGATGAAATATTTGGGAGTTTACCTAACAAAGGATGTGAAAGATCTTTATAAAGAGAACTATGAAACTTTAAGAAAAGAAATAGCTGAAAATGTTAACAAATGGAAAAACATAGCATGCTCACTGGCTGGGAAGAATCAATATTGTTAACATGTCTATACTACCCAAAGCAATATATAATTTTAATGCAATTCTAATTAAAGCTCCATTGTCATATTTTAAAGATCTTGAAAAAATAATACTTCATTTTATATGGAATCAGATAAAACCTCGAATCGCCAAGACATTACTTAGAAATAAAAACAAAGCAGGAGGAATCACGCTACCAGACCTGAGACTGGACTATAAATTGATAGTGATCAAAACAGCATGGTACTGGCACAAAAACAGAGAGGTAGATGTTTGGAACAGAATAGAGAACCAAGAGATGAATCCAGCTACTTACTGTTACTTGATGTTTGACAAGCCAACTAAAAACATTCCGTGGGGAAAAGACTCTCTATTTAACAAATGGTGCTGGGTGAACTGGCTAGCAACCAGTAAGAGGCTGAAACTGAACCCACACCTCTCACCACTAACTAAGATAGACTCTCACTGGATTAAAGACTTAAGTTTAAGACATGAAACTATAAAAATTCTAGAAGAAAGTGCAGGGAAAACTCTTGAAGGAATTGGCTTGGGTGAATATTTTATGAGGAGGACTCCCCAGGCAATTGAAGCAGTATCAAAGATGCACTACTGGGACCCGATCAAATTAAAAAGCTTCTGTACAGCCAAGAATATAGTAAGTTTAGCAAGCAGACAGCTCTCAGAATGGGAGAAAATATTTGCAGGTTATGCCTCCAACAAAGGTTTAATATCCAGAATCCAGAGAACTCAAACGTATTAGCAAGAAAAGAACAAGTGATCCCATCTCAGGATGGGCAAAAGACTTGAGGAGAGACTTCTCTAAAGACAGGCGCACAGCCTTCAGACACATGAAAAAAATGCTCACCATCCTTAATCATCAGAGAAATGCAAATCAAAACTACTTTGAGATATCACCTAATTCCAGTAAGAGTAGCCCACATTACAAAATCCCAAAACCAGAGATGTTGGTGTGGATGTGGAGAAAAGGAAACACTTCTACACTGCTGGTGGGAATGCACACTAATACGTTCCTTTTGGAAGGATGTTTGGAGAGTACTTAGAGATCTAGAAATTGACCTGCCATTTGATCCTATAATTCCTTTACTAGATATATACCCAGAAGACCAAAATCACATTATATATAACAAAGACATCTGTACCAGAATGTTCATTGCCGCCCAATTCATAATTGCTAAGTCATGGAAGAAAGCTAAGTGCCCATCAATGCATGAATGGATTAATAAATTGTGGTACATGTATACCATGGAATATTACAGCCTTAAAGAAAGACGGAGACTTTACCTCTTTCATGTTTACATGGATGGAGCTGGAACATATTGTTCTTAGCAAAGTATCTCAAGAATGGGAAACGTATCCAATGTACTCAGTCGCACTATAAAGCTAATTTATAGCTGTCGTATGAAGGGTATAGCCCAACTATAATACAAGAATATGGGGAAAGAGGCAAGAGTAGGGAGGGGCGGAGGAAGGTTGGGGTGGATGGAGGGTAATTGGTGGGGCCACACCTATGGTGCATCTTAGAAGGGTACAGGCGAACCTTACTAAATGAAGAATACAAATGTCTTCATGTAATAACTGAGAAAATGCCAGGAAGGCTATGTTAATCAGTTTGATGAAAATAATTAAGATTCTATATGAAACCAGCACATTGTACCTCAAGATTGCACTATTGTACACAGCTATGATTTAATAATGAAGACAATAAAATAAAAAAAAGGAAAAGAGAATAGTGACTAATTCTTATATAAATTGGATTTAATTTTGACCAAAGTACATTACTTAAACATTAATTTTTAATTCAACTTGTTATGTTGTTAAGGGTATTTCATCCTCATTTATAAGTGAAATATGTTTGTCATTTCCCTTTATAGCAGTATATTTCCTTCGATTTTAACATCAGGTATATCCAGATTAAGTAGAATGCTTTTGAAGTATTTCTTCTTTTTCTATTGTCTATAAGATTTGGCATATGTTTTTTGAAATTATCTTTTGCATTTATTTATAAATATTAGTTGTCTATTTTTTGAGACTTTGGAAAAAAATAAGTTAACTGATGACTCCATATTGACAATGTGAATGTTACTTTCTTTACATTATTATTATTAATATTGCTTAATATTTTGATGCAGTAATCATCTGATTTTCTGAATGTATTTGTCTTTGTTCATTCTTTATGAGGTTTTTGTTTCTAGTCCTTATCTTAAACGTTGTTATTGCTATTAAATTTTAAGGCTTTTTAATTCTGTGAAGGTAAAAAGCCAAAATCTAATAAACACATTTATATGTAAAAATAAAAAAATATATATAGTACTGGGATTGCGATGAATAACTTCATTATGGATAAAGTTGATATCTACCTACCTACCTCAAGCTAGGTGATCAAGGTCAACATTAACAGTAATAACTCATGTTGATAGTATGTATGCTTGAGATGATGAGATAAAAATTGCACATTACCTTTGTGGTCTACCTCCCCAAACTCCTTAACCTTAATTTAATCATGAGAAAAATACCAGACAAGTCACATTTGAGGGACATTCTATATAATACCTGACCAGTATTCCTCAAATCTGTCAAGGAGACATGATGACTAAATATAATGTGGTATCCTGGATGGGACACTGGAACAGGATAAGTACATTGGGTGAAAACTAATGAAATCTGAATGAAATATGGACTTAAGCTAATATTAATGTATCAGCATTGTTTCATTAATTGTATCAAACACACAATATGAATATAAAATGTCAGTAATAGGGAAAAATTTGGTGTGGAATATGTTGGAATTCCATATTGTCTTAATAATTTCTATGTAAATATAAAACTATCTTTAAAATCCTTATTTAAAAATAAGTCAAAGGAGCTGAAGCCATCTAGATACAGGAATACATTCAGTAATGGGAGCAAGGGTCTAAGTGAAGCAAGAAGACAAGAACTTTGGTAGGTTCACTCAGGTCAAGGCACATGAAGAAGGCAAATAGCTACAGGGGAAATGTTTGAATGTAGTCCATCAGTATTTGAATAGGTAGAGAGGACCCTGATTTAGCTGGCAAAACCAAAGTTACACACATGCATGCATACACATGCAAACTCATACACATATTTGAGATTCAATTCACATTCCTTAAACAAAGAATTTGATGTGTTTCATGTATTTCAGCTTGTTACCGATACCAGGATGCTCTTTCCTAGACTCTGAATTTCTAGGACAAATTCTAAAGAACATAAAGTATAGTGACTCAGAATCTTAAGGCAACTTATTTGATGTAATGATACCCACTTGGGTGGCATGTAAGGCCACATATAAACATTCATTTTTTGTTGTAAATAGATCATTATAACTAAGGAATTATATATAGAATTTAAAAAATACCCCTTCTAACACATCTCACATTCCACTGTCAGTTTTATCTTTTTTTTTTTTTTTTTTGCGGTTTTTGTCTGGGGCTGACTTTAAACCCGCCACCTCCAGCATATGGGGCCAGCGCCCAACTCCTTTGAGCCACAGGCGCTGCCCCAGTTTTTAAATTTTTCATACCACTTTGACCACTGCTGGAAATGACAAGGAGTAGGAGAATTTTATCAAGAGAAACAGGAGGTCAGAGTAGACCTGTAGCCTTCACCCTCTAACCAGAACCCTTGGAACATAAGCATCATTTCCCAAGCTCTCAGCACTTTGAGATATTCAGTTTAATAACTTGTAGTTTGGGTCCTTTTATTAATGTGTAGCATTACAAAATCAAATAAATGGTGAATTAACCTAGTTCTTTTTTCTTTTAATCTTTTTGAGACACAGTCTTGCTCTGTTGCCCAGGTAGAGTGCAGGGGCATTATTGTAGCTCACTGCAACCTCAGACATCTGGGTTCAAGCAATCCTTCTGCCTCAGCCTCCTGAGTATCAGGAGGTCCCAGGTAGGTGCCAGGGACTATGAGCACCTGCGATCGTGCCTGGCTAATTTTTTAATTTTTAGTTGAAAAGAGGGCTACCTCTTGCTCAGGCTGGTCTCGAACTCCTGAGCTCAAACAATTCACCGACCTCAACCTACCAGAGTGCTAGGATTACAAGTGTGAGTCACTCAGCCCAGCCAACCTAGATCTTATATGTCAAAAATTTGTGCAGCCTACTCGTGAGGTGCTGTTTACTAAACTAAAATATAAGATAGATGTCTATAACATGATTTTATTGTGGAACAACTGATTTTGCAACTTCAATAAGGAGCTGGAAAATTTACTGGGATAACATTAGCTTTGCAAAGAATCTTGGATGTCTTCTAATCCAAATTTCTACCAGATGCATAAAACCATTCTTGAACATTCCTGCTAAGTGGGTTTCTGTTTAAGCAGCTCCAGAAAGAAAGGTATTTTCAATTAATTGCTAGATAGTTCCAAACAGTAAGACAAATCTCTGACTTCTTTTAACACCTGAATTGATCTGCTCTCCGGAGGTTCTCCAAGTAAACACTTCTACTCCTTTGTCTGATAGGCCTTTAACTATTTGAAAAAAAAATCCAGAAACTTGTTTTTAGACTAAAGTATTTTTTATCCTTTTAATAATTCTTCTGTGTCTGTTGTAAACCAGTTACCATCTAAGTCACTTTTCAGGTTGTCTGAGCCCATCTTAATTGCGGCATTCTAATATGACCCAAATCTCCAATGAAATCTGTCAAGTAAAGGATAAAATATAAAGGCCTTCCTTGCTCTGGATACCATGTCTCTATTAATTGGGCCTAATTTTTCATTCTCTGTGTGTACTATAACCTCACGTGACTAGATCATTTTGAACTTTAGTATGTTAAAACCAGAGTTGTCTTCACATATAGTATTGTTAAACCACATAACCAATTACCCTCGGCAACTGAATTTTTGATATAAGACTTTATATTTGACCATATTCAATTTAATCTTGCTAGATTTGACTTTTTTTCAGCCTTTAATGATGTTTTGGATTTTGCCAGTGACAACCAGTGCATTTAGTCTGCTTTCTAATTCTATATTATTTACATGTAGATGAGCATGCTATTTTATATTTTCATGCTAGTCATTGAAAAAACTTCAATGGGACAGATCTGAGGCTAGAAACCTCAGATCATGGTGGGGAATTGGGAAGTTTTCTGTCCACTGGTACATAGTTGAACACTATCAGTTTAAATTACTAACCTATCTACTGTGCTATCATTATCATCTAGCTCATGTTACTCCATTTTGTTCTCGAGGACATTTTGAGAAACTGTCAAATGCTTTGGTGAGGTACACAATGTTTATTGCCTTCTGAGACCCCTAGGAATCAGCTCAACAAGTCAGTCATCCTCCAGTACAGTTGAAGCCCAAGTGGCTTATATGATTGCCAATTTGAAGACAGGTCATATGTATTAGACCACTGTGGAGAAATTTACTGAAGGACAGTTTTAAATATTAGCTTTACCTTGAAAGAAAGAAAGGCAAACCTCTAAATTGCAGTTATTGATTTGTGATAGAGCTGATTCTCACATGTGTATTTTTATGTAACTTCCTCTAGGGTGAATAGCAATAGCAGCAGAGATGTATTCATTTAACAAGAACTAATGTGCCTCCTCAATACCACCCAGGAGGCCAGGTAGTATATAATTTATTATAAATCACGATGATATATCAATAGGTAAGTATAGTTTAATAGACCTTGGAGGAGGCAGTATAGTGTACTGATTAAGACCACACACTCTGAATCTTAGAACTGGGTTCAAATCTTGAATCTATCACTTATTAGCAGTGTGAACTTGCCTAAGTCACTTAATCTTATTTAGCTTATTTCCTCACCTATAAACTGGAAAAAACAATATTGCTTTCTTAGAGGGTTGTTATGGCAATTGAACATAACAATGAATATGTTGGCTATTATTGCTATTCCAGTCTAACAGAGAAATCAATTTAGTCTGATAGGACAATTTTGTGAAATTGATACTAGAGTGGAGTAACCATCCTTTCCTTTCTTGTTTACTCATCAATTATTCTTCTAATAATGAATTACAGAGTCTTTCCAAAATTACTTTACATTTGTTAACTTACACATTTGGCCAAGAAATCATAATTTGGATTTTTAAAGTGCTCTCTTAGGGAGCCCAAATCTGTGCTCAGATATGTCAATATAAGTGGAACTATATGCCTCATTTCAGTTGTCCTTATATGGTGGGACAAACAACTTCTTAAGGTTGAATTACCCAAACTTTTGAGTTTATTTCTAAAGCAGCTTTAGCCAAGGGATTTTACCTGTTATCAAAGTATCTAGAAACCTAGGCAAGTATATGCATCACCTGATAAAGCTTGCTCTTCAGGAAGGCTACACTCTGATCTCTGCCAAATTATGTGTCCCATTTCTATTTTTAGAAAATTGCTTTTCCCCTAAATTCTCCTAACAGACTTCTGAGAAGATGGTAGTATGCGAGAAGGTTCTTAATTCTTGCCTTTCCTTCAATAAATAACAAAAGTGACCACAGGGAAACAAAAATTGAGCAAAGCATGTACAAATAATGACAGAAAAACTCTCAAGGAATTTCTGAAAGACATGATGCCGATGGGGCCATATTGAAAGATGTCACCAATATGAGTAAGTTCTGTGAAATCCTTGCCAAACTGGGAAAATATTGGCAGAAATTCATTAATATCATCTAGTTTAAAAGAGAAAGGACTGGAGATTGGGGTAGGCAATGGAAATGACTGGGATGAGAACCTTTTAAAAGTTGAACCTTGTGTAACCTCATTGTATTTAAGCCTATTCCCAGTATATATATTTTTTCTTTTTTATTTCAGTCTCCGTAGAGACTGTTAAAAATTGCCAATGCTGACTGTATTTCAAGTCATCATGGTGGGGTATTAGAAAGTTTTCAATTAGCAATAATCATGCCTTGGATAAACCTCATTGGCTACGATACTGCCATGGTGCAAAGCTAATCTCCCAGTATATTTTTTAAATAAAATAATATTAAGTTAGAAATATCAAAATTATCAAATAGCTTACATTTTTTACATGTACTATATTATGTTGTATGATAAACATTTTTCACTAGGTCAGTCTGGTTCTATGGCTAGACTTATCAATTCATTTGAGGATAATGTCAAAGCCTGAATTTGAATTCCTTGGTAAATGTGAGACACAGGAAAATGTATCTCCTGACACCCCAATCTTTGGGCTAGATCTTGAAAACAATTACTCCTTTTATTCCTATTGTAACAAGGCAGATCATCAGAATATGGAGCAAGCCATCCCCTTTTAGAGGGAAGCTTAGCCACACCCAAATATAGATGTCTCTTGATCATGGTTTCTCAAATATGGTTGAGAAACATGTTTCTCAAACATCTTTATCAACCTGATTCAAGAGTCTCTATGTTCAACATGGTAGATTTTCTCCCTCCTGCCCTGCCCTCAAAACATAAGTTCTAAAAGATAGATGATACCTGATACCTGAAGTAAAGGCCAAAAGATCAAATGAGGAAATATGTCTTGGTGGTGAAGTTCTCCTACTGGGTTTGCCCTGGCCCTAGCTCCCTTCCCACTAGCTCACCTTGTTGTATCACAGAGCCAGTAGTAATACAAACTTACACCTCTCAGCCACCCAGTGTAAGTTTAGGGAGGGGGTGACAACCCACTGAGCAGTGAAAGGACACAAGAATAGCTCCACTCTTATTAGAAATGGAGAAATAGCAGGTCAGGATCTATCCTTCTTGATTCAGTGATGGATAAATGGACAAACTATGGATTAAATATAAATGAAAACATGAAACAAAAACATAGCCTGTAAAAGAAGCCTGCAACATAATGGGAGGAAATTACATCATGTCAGAGATACAGGAAGAATAGTTAAAAGAAATAAAAAAAGAGGCCAAAATAAAGTTATAAGCAAGTATTAATAAACAAGAAAGCAGATGGCTTGGCGCCTGTAGCTCAAGAGGCTAAGGCGCCAGCCACATACACCAGAGCTGGTGGGCTCAAATCTGGCCCAGGCCTGCCAAACAACAATGACAACTACAACCAAAAAAATAGCCGGGGGTTATGGTGGGCACCTGTAGTCCCAGCTACTTGGGATGCTGAGGCAAGAAAATCTCATAAGCTCAGGAGTTGGAGGTTGCTGTGAGCTGTGACACCATGGCACTCTACCCAGGGCGACAGCTTCAGGCTCTGTCTCAAAAACAAACAAACAAAAATAGAACAAGAAAGAAGAGAAACTGTAGATTTAAAAAATCAAAGACTTAATCTTTCCAGAGAGAAAATAAAACATATTAAAAAGTAGATAGAAATTTGGCAAAACTAATTAAGGAATTATCTGTTTCTTGAATGTTTGAAAGAAATTCATCACAAAACCGGCTAAGGTAGGCCTCAGACAATATCCATTTTCTCCTATGGAGAATGATTTATTGCTATTTTTTATGCCTCCAGTTTTGGTACTTATTTCCATATAAAATCATCCATGTCAGTATAAGTTTTAAATTTATTATGACAGGTATTACCTTTGTCAGACACCCAGCGTCATATAGCAGTAAAATAACAAGTTACTGTTTACCAAATTAAGGCTCTGAGTAACTCTATAATGGGTCAAATGTTATTGTGTTTAATAGAAAAAAAAGTGGCTCCTTACTTAAATAACTTCTGAACATGCTTAGTTCTTTTTTTTTAATGGAAAAACCTAATTATTTAAAAAAGTAATACCAGCCAACATTTACTGCATACTGAGTTTCCAAGAGGGATTTTAGTGTACAGCATTTTGCAAACTTATTTGCCGGATCTCCCAGAGGAATGTCTTTTTCACAAAATGCAACTTAGAATTGCTACAGCAAACATATTCTGGTTAAAGTGAGAAGAAAGACAAAAATGTCACTTATTACCTTTATTACTTAGCAACTGTTGTAGAAATATTTAACGTGGGTAGTCAAAAAGTATGTTATAAATTTTGGAAAGGAGAACATATACTTATAACATCATTGATATGACTGATTACTAGGAAAAACACAAAGGGATCAACTGATTATCTCTGAAATTAATAATTTCAATAAATTGCCAATTTAAAATAATTTTTGAAATAAATTATTCTCTAGAGCTCCCATTAGCAGTATCAGTGTCTTCCTTATGTGTATTTCCTAGAAATACATTTATTGTAAGGTACATAGGATTTAATTAAATAAAACTCTCTTGAAGGTTATAAAAAGCTTTTTAAAAATGTGGCAACATACCATGTTTCTGGAAAGCAATGAAATTTTGTAGTTCTCACCATCATATCAATTTAAGACAATCCCAACTAAATTCCTAATTTATTTTTTGTGAAAACCCTATAAGTGGTAAAGTTCCTCTGGTAAAATAAACATGTCCAAAAATTATAAAAACTTGGGTGCCTGTGGCTCAAGGTGTAGGGCGCCAGCCCCATATGCCAGAGGTGGTGGGTTCAAACCCAGCCCCAGCCAAAAACTACAAAAAAAAAAATTGTAAAAACCTAAAATAAAAAAGATTGAAAGGGCATTCAACCTTACAGGCAAGAAATCATATTTCTAAGTCAATAACTATAGGCTGGTGCATGAGGGTTATGATGTACACTGGAACTAAAGATAATCCAATCACAGAATAAAGTGTATGCACATATGTGTGTGTGTGTATATATATGTATCTCTCTCTCTCTCTCTCTCTCTCTCTATATATATATATATATATATATATATATGACATTTCAAATATAGGGGGAAGATAACAACAGGCTAAACTTTGGGGGCAAAATATTTAGAATACCAAAACCAATATGTCAGAATAATTCTAGATAGAGCAAATAAAATTTTTAAATAAAACCATAGAAGTCAGAGAAATACATGGTAAGATTTAGATAATCTTAGGGTGGGATAACCCTTGTAAAGATGACTCTAGAGCCAGAAGGCAAAAAGGAAAAGATTTATCCATTTTTAAATTTTTTATTTTTTTTAGCCATTTTTAATGCATTTTTCCCTGTGCACAAGAGAAGTAACTGATGAAGTCAAAAGATACACTTTTCTTTATACATAGCAGTTAAAAGTAATGCAAACATCACATGACACTTTCAGCAAAAGTTACATTTCCAATTTCAAATCAAAATGCACATTAGGGTCTCTTTTTGGGAGAAGTTGAGAAGGAAGTCTTAGGGAAAAAGCACTTTCCTGGCATTACTACACTGATCCTTCAGGCTGCACAAAAATTAAGGTCATATACATACAGTCAATCTGCAAATGTTGACACAACATTACACTGTAAATTTTCTGTACAATTAAATGTATACTTAGAGATACCAGGATAAACATTTCTACTATGTTTTAACTGAACTTTCCTAGCCAACATTTTCACTGTTTATCAAAGATGCTGTAAGATTCTACAAAATTTTGAGACACACCTAGCTGCAGAAATATTTCTTGTACTTGTTCTCATTTTGATTACAGATAATATGCTCAGAGATTCTATTATAGGATTTTTAGAGGTATAGTTCCAATTGTGCTTAATGTAATGTGTATAAATATAGCAGAAAAGATCAATGAATATTATAAATCTTACAGCATTTTGCTAGCAAAAATACATGCCAAAGTCACAATAAGCAATATTGTACCACAAATTAGAGAGCTTCAAATAATTTGTTTTTAATATCTTCATTCTACATTAAATTACTATCATAGGCTAATGTTTAAAATGCAAATAAATTGGACATCTGTATGACAAAACTTGTTCACCCAACTGTGAAAGTTGATACCTGTTTCCAAAAATCACACTAAAGGCAGAATAAACAGAAGTGTATGCATGCAACACCTTTAAGTGAAACAAAATTAATTTCCATCATTCAAAATGGAGAAGGAAGGAAGCCAAAGGAAAAGAAGTAAGGAAGGAAACACAGAGGGAGAAAGGTAAGGAGACAGGAGGAATGGAGAGGGAGAAAAAAGGCAAAAGGAGAGAGAAAGGAAGGTAGGAGGAAGGCCTCCACCTTAAAATGCATCATATTAGATTTATAACTAGACAGATTTAAAAGAATCAAAATGAAAGTAAAGCACTATTTTGTGTGTTTCAAGATTTAAGAGCCATTATCAAAAATAAGATACATTTTTTTCAAGGTACAGAAATGTAATTACGATGGCTGGGAGCCCAGCAGCCTCTCAATGGCTGCATTGATGTCGCCTCCTGTTGCTATTAGAGCCTGCAAGTTTGCTTCGCGGTTTAAGAACCCCATTGCGTTGAGCTGTTCCAGTTGTTGCTGAAACCGGACTTCTGGATTTGGCAGCTGTGGAGGATTTGCTCCAGCCAGAGCCTGCACCATCTGCTGAATGAACTGCTGGTTGGGTCCAGATTCTGATGTTGGACTCGTGGTTTCACTGGGTGCAGAGCTGGACACAGTGGGCCCAGTGGGCCCACCCGAGCTGGTGGAGCCAGGGGGACCTGCTGGGCCAGTGGGTCCTAAGGGCCCAATGGGGCCTATGGGAGTAAAAGGGACTATAGGGCCTATTGGGCCTATGGGAGTGACTGGGCCTACAGGGCCTATTGCGGTTCCCAGCACCCCCACACCTACACCTGGAGTGAAACTTGGAATGAGGCCAGGTGCTTCAGTGGCTAATGTCTGTAGCCCCTGCTGGATCTGCATTAAAGCTTGCATTGCTCTTGGGTTTGACATGGCTGATAGTGTGTCTGGATTCTGCATCTGCTGCAGAAACGCGGGGAGCTGTGGACGCATCTGCTCCTGCAGCTGAGGATTTGCAGTAAACAGGGGGCTATTCAGCATCATCTGTGCAGCCAAATCTGGATTCTGGCTTAGTGACTGCATCATGCTTCTCATGTAGGGCGCAGACAGCATATTCTGAATCAGCTGGGGGTTTTCAGTTATCTGTTGCAGCAGGCTCTGCATTCCTGGGGTACTGAAGATACTGGCAACATAATTAGCTGCAGCCACGGTGTTCCCAGTGGCATTACTGGAGCTAGTGCCAGAGCCTCCTCCACTACTTGTGGTTGTGCTGGTGGTGGTAGAACTCTGGGTAGCTGGAGGAGGCGCCCATGGATTGGGTAGTGGATCTCGATTTTCTGTACGGGAAGGCTGCGTACCTTCCCCAGAGGAGGAACTGCTCCCCACTGAGGCAAATGGATTACCCCCAAACTGCTCTTGTGCGGCATTCAGCATCGGTTCTTGAATGTCAGTGTACATGCGCCGTAAAGCATTATAGCCCCCTGGGATGCTTTCAAGATTGCTAAGAGCCAGGTCTTGATTTCTCATCATCTCTTGCATCATGGCTGGATTCCTGGCAATTTCAAGGGTCTGTCTCATTATATCTGGGTTGTTGAGCAGGTGACTGATTTCTGGGTTTCTCTGAATCAATTGTTGCATCTGTGGATTGGCCATAATGAGCTGCCTCATCAGATCGGGATTCGAAAGCATGCTCTGAACAAAGGGATTTTCCATAATTTGAATCATCATCTCAGGGCTGGCCATGAGCTGCTGCTGCATCTGACTCTGGAGCTCAGAGAAGTTGGTAGAGCTCAAGCCCAGGCTGCTAAGGCCTGCAAGTCCTCCCAGGCTCCCCAACCCAAACGGGTTGCTATTTGTGGAAATAGGTGTGGAGTTACTCCTCGGAGTAGACGCCGAGGTAGTGTTAGTTGCCGCGGCATTGCTAGGCTGCGTGGACTGGCTCTGAGGTCGGTTCTGGCTTTTGATAACAAGGTGAACAGTCAGTCCATCATGGATGCCGTGCTGGATCAAGGTATCTTGATCTTTTAAGATTTTTCCGGCAAAAATGAGCACTAGCTGATCGGTTTGGGATTTGAAGCGTTTCGAAATCGCTTCCTTAAACTGCTGGACCGAGCTATTCTCGGGCACTGCGAATTCCTCTTTCTCTTTTGGGGTCTTCACAGTGACTTTGATGATTTTGGGCTCAGCTGCGGCGGCGGCTGAGCCTTGGGCCGCAGCAGGGCCGGGGGAGGGGCGCGGGGGACCGCTGCTCTCTCCGTTCTCAGCCATGGCGGCCGCGATGACGCAGGAGAGCCGGGAAGGCGCGGGCGACAGAGAAAGCGAAGGAAGGAGGAAGGAGGCGCCGCCACAGAGGGCTGGGCTGAACCCGGAGGGAAGCGCGGAGCACCGTACCTCTGTGATGAAGACTGCGGTTTCTCGGTCCTCCCGTGGAGAAAGGGCTGGGCGTAGGCCGCAGGATGAGGTCTCAGCGATCAAGTCTCAGGGCCACCGCCGCCGCCGCCGCCGCGTGTGATCAGACCGCGCGCACTCCCAGCAACTCCCGCAGCAGCTCCGCCCGCTCCTCCCCGCCCCTTTCCCTCCCACGGCTAAGCGTTCGCTTCCCCGCCCCCTCTGCTGACGCGGCGCCAGGCCCAGATTGATAGATTTAGCTGGGTCAAAACCAAAAACTTCTGCACTGAAAAGAAAACAGGGAGAAAGGGAGAGAGAAAAGCAAAGGGAGAGAGAAGAGAATATTTGAGACCGAGCCAGCTTCTATAAGAGACCCTGAAAGAGCAATGGAGAATGTATATTAGCAATCTGTAAGATAGTGAAGGGATGAAAACTTGAATGGAAACAATCCCATTTTAAAGGCCAAAAACGAATAATAAAGAATTCTGAAAAAGCCTAAAGGAAAGGAGAACAATTTCCAATGGGGTAAGTGGAGAAGACCAGGCAGGAGAGCACATTGTACTAAAGGAGTGCAAATAGTTAGTAGACATTAAAAAGGATGATCAATCTCACTAGTAATCAAATTAAAACACGGAGATCCTATGTTTTGGCTTATCTGGTTGAAAAAGATGAAAAATAATGTTAAACCTAGCTGATAGGGTGCTGTGAAAATGTACTATCATACTGGTTGAAGTTTGAATTGTTATAATCATAGGACAATTTGAAAATACTGTATATGTCAACATTTTAAATGTGTCTGTCTTTATTTAGAAATGCTTTATCTAGACACTTCACCTAGGATGCAACAAGAATATATGTATAAAATGTATATGCACTGTAGAATTTTAAAATATTACTTAAGTATGTTTACATGGGATTACTTATGCACCTAATATATCATGCAATAAAATCATATGCACTATAATTCAAGAAATGAGTGGTTGATATGAAGTATCTTTAAAGTTATGCATGAAATAAACTACAGTTATAGGTAAATCACAGAGTATTTTCACTTTGGGTTTTATCTATTGCTGTACAGTGAGCAACTATACAAGTATGTATATTTAAATATAAAAACACAATATAAAAATACAACAAATATATTTTTATTTTATATTAATTTTTGAAAAGTTTGCTGTATATGTAAACTGTATGTGTATATGTAAAAAATGTGGACAATATTATACCAATATGCTAATGGTGGTTATTAGTGCCAAAATTATGCATAATTCTTATTTTTATAGGATTTTGAATATTCTGATTGTATTTATATGTATGCATTGCAGAAAGGTATCTTAGGGGAAGAGTAAAGGTACAAATTGACAGGCACACACTAGTAGTGGCAGACATTGACAGATTTACTTAATTTAATTACAGGTTAAGTAAGAGCAACAAAGACACAGTAGTCTAGAGAAAGAGAACTTGAAAAATAGAAGAAATACTTTCAAATTTACCTATACATTTCTGACCATATACAAAATCCTTCCTCTCCCCCATGTATCCAGGGAACATTTAGTAGCATTTCCAGGTCATTAGGTGAACAATACCTTAATAAATCTAAAAGTAAGACAAAAATATACAGGGATATTATATCCATCAACAGGGGAGTTGATTAATATAGTATGAGTAATATGATTACTAGAATACAGAGATGAAGAAATGAAACAGCTTCAATCAAAAACCTAATCAACTGGGGCATGTTAATGGTTTATAGATACATTCATATGTATATGTGAAATATTCTACTAGAAATATGCCAAACTTGCCCCCATGAAAAAGAGAAAATGGAATAAAAATAGGATAGTGATTAAAGGGAAATTGAATTAAATCTGTAAAAATGCATTTTTATCTTTAAAATGGAAACAAATATGGTACAATGTCAGCAACAGTTAATTCTAGGTGGTGAAAATATCAGTATTTGTTATGATATGGCTGCATTTTTTCAGAACTATGAAGAAAATATTAATAAAATATTATAGATTATCTTTAATTTCAATAGAATAAGGCTAGCTATTAATAATGAAAGCATGAACAACCCCCCCAACCATTTGAAAATTAAAACAAAATCGAATACTGAAACTTAAATTATGAATTAAAGTTCTTTCTAGAAGTGGGGTGGGGTGGCTCAACCCTGTAATCCTAGCACTTTGGGAGGCCAAGGTGGGAGGATTGCTTAAGGCCAAGAGTTGGAGATAGGCCTGAACAACACGGAGACCTCATCTCTACAAAAATGTGTTTTTAAAAAAATTAGCTGGATGTGGTTGCCTGTGCTCATAGTCCTATCTAGCTACTGGGGAGGCTGAGGCAGGAGAATCCCTTGAGCCCAAGAGTTTGAGGTTGCTGTGAGCTATGATGACTCTGACCCTGGCCACAGAGTTAGACGTTGTCTCAAAAACAAACAAACCATAAAGTTTTTATTAGAATAAATTTATAAAAAGAACTAGTATTTCCCTATTCTTGACCTGGAAGCCTTGTTAAGAATAAAGATTTTTGAGCCCCCACCTCAAGCCTCGTGAAATAAATGGTCTGCAGGATTATGCATTCTTTTCTTTTTCTCTCTTTCTCCTTCTTTTTTTCTTTCTTTCTTTTTCTTTCTTTCTTTCTTTCTTTCTTTCTCTCTTTCTCTCTTTCTCTCTTTCTCTCTCTCTCTTTTCTTAGACAGTCTCACTTTTTCACCCTCAGAAGAGTGCTGGGGTGTCACAGCTCACAGCAACCTCCAACTCCTGGGCTTAAGCAATTCTCTTGCCTTCAGCCTCCTGAGTAGCTGAGACTACAGGCGCCTGCCACAACACCCGGCTATTTTTTGTTGCAATTTGGCCAGAGCTGGGCTTGAACCTGCCACCCTCAGTAGATATATGGGACCAGCACCCCACTGAGCCACAGGCACTGCCCAGGAATATGCATTCTTATCAAGCTCCAGTTTAATAATATTTGATTTATGCAGTGGAGTGTGAATGAACTCAGAGTCAAATTTTTAGACTGGAACCTTAAACGCCAAACAAAAAACAGTGAAAGTAAATGAATTAGGTATCAAAAAAAGAGGACAAAAGAATAAAAAAGGAGAGAAAGGGAATTCACCTGCAATATGATAAAAGCAAGTGTTAATAAATTAACAGAAAATGTAAAATTGGTTGAGTAAATCTAAGAAATTCTTTGAATAAATAAGCCAAATAAATAAACCATTATTAACTGATGATTCTCTTAGTTTATAATTCATTTACCAAAGCACATAACAGGAGGGCAAAAGTATACTTACACACCCAGCCTTGCTGAACCTCCTGCAGGTTTCTTTGAGTTCTCTTCTTTTACCATGTGATTTTTTTTACATTTTATTTTAAAATACATCAATTTTGATGTTTTAAGTTACCAATAAAATAAACAGTCCATTAGTTGACCATATATGCCTTCAATAGTGAACAATACATTATTAATTAGCTGAAACTTAAAGAAAAAGCAATAAGATGAATAGACAAAAACTAGAGTTGTATGAGTACATTTAATAACAGATGTAGGGTATTTTTTTAATTATGAGAAAATACTTCATACAAATTTTAGTTGAGAACAAAGGGAAACTGATGTCTTTATTACATTGTTAGGAAGATACGGCCATTTGTCAAAAAAAAAAAATACTCAAAAAGTAGGAAACCATAACCACGTCAGAGACATGTAAGAAAAAGCATAAGAAATAAGATAACTAGCTATTTGCAAAACAAACTTTTTTGTTCATGGTGCTACCTGAGCTTATGTTTTCACCACTTCTCTTCTCTTTACCTAATTCCACTGAAGTGACAGAAATAAGGTAAGTAATAAACCTCTAACAATGTTGGCGAGGTGGAAAGAGTGCCATCAATGAACTGTCATGTCAAATACTAAGATAAATTCTAGATGGAAAAATAAAACCATAAAACATACCGAAAAATGTTAGAGTAAATATTTGTGCAACCGAGACATGATGACAACCTTCTAAAACAACAAAGAAAAATTACAAGTGGAAAGGGTAATGTAGATTTCATTAATTAAGCATTTTAAACTTCAAATCAAGAGTACAAGAAAAATTTAAAGAGTAAAGACAAACTAAAAAACTTCAACATATATAACACATGACATCTACCTGTGACATACACATCCTTCTTACAAATATTTTTTTTAAATGAACTGTCTGTAATCAAAATAGCCACAGAACATTAACTAGTGTCTTATAAAAAAGAAAATTGCCAGAAAAAAAGTAAAAAGGAAGAAACAAAAACAAATATTTTACCTTCTTTAAATAAAAAAAGATTAAAAAATAAAATACCTGTGAAATATATTTTTGTCAATAAAATTTTAAGTCTAATACAATATCTAGACTTGACATAGTTAATCCAACTGCCAAGTTTTAAATTGTGTTTCTATTATCTCCACTTTTTAGTGACATGATGTTGACAAGTAACCTAACTTTTCTGTATCTCAGTATTTTCATCTGTGAAATGAAGAGCTACTTTAAAAATCTAATAAATAACATATTTTAAGCACTTAGAATAGCAACCTACTCATAGTAAGCACTGTATGAGTATTATTATTACAGAAAACAAGTACTTCATACTCCTCTGGAAATTATGATACTTGGTAAGCATATCTTATTCGAAGGATAATTTGGTAATAAACATAAAAAGTTTAATAAAATGTGCAATTTTACTGAGAAATTCTACTTTTAGAAATTTATCCTGAGTCAGTAATTCCTGCTATTAAGTCCTCTAGGTTATTATAGTAATTAAATGTTGTGTAGTCTTCTAGGAGTGTATTTTCATAGCATGAGTGAAATTTCATGATTGTTCTCTACTCCTCTTGATGAAAATGGGACAAATAATGTAGTCAAAATTAGAGAGATAGGGGCGGTGTCCATGGCTCAAGGAGTAGGGCGTCAGCCCCATATACCAGAGGTGGCAGGTTCAAACCTGGCCTCGATTAAAAACTACAAAAAAAAAAAAAATTAGAGACATAGTATTGTGGAGTAGTGGCAAGAGCATAGACTTGAGCTAAACAAACTCATATTTTAACCCCAGCTTGGTCACTTATGGTTGTGTGACCTTAGAGCAGTTCATTCATTTCTTCATTTCTTTCATTTTTTTTTTTTTTGTTTTTTGCAGTTGGCTGAGGCTGGGTTTGAACCCGCCACCTTCAGCATATAGGGCTGGCGCCCTACTCGCTGAGCCATAGGCGCCACCCCAGTTCATTCATTTCTTGAAACCTCAGTTTTTTCATCAGCAAAAATGAGATTAATATGCATACTCTTGAGGGTTGTAGTTATAGGCAACAAGTGATGAGATAGACAATAATTGCTGTGACACATATCCTTGTCTGAAAATAAATCAAATGAAATAAGTTTCCTGTTGGTAAGTTAAATTATGAAATGAAAACCAAAACAAACAAAAACATCACAAAACTGGTAAAGGATTAGAGCAAAGATATTGTCATATCTGGAAGATATATGTTCTGTTCTGGAGATGTACTTTCAAATTACCTATTATTCCTGTTCTGACCCCATGGTCCCTATAATCTTCTAATAATTTTGCTTTTTAATTTAGTTTGCCTATTAAGTCAGGCTTTCTTGAATGCTCAGAAATTCTAGCGCTAGATACTCACTTTAAACTCTAGGGATAGGACATAAATTAGACTGGCAGCTACTGGGCTGGCTTTGGCCTGACAATACCTAAAACTTGGCAAATTTTCTATACAAATCCAGATTTGAAACTTCTGTTTCCAAAATAAATGGCTACTTTAGGCTCATACAGATGAAAGGCTGTAATTTGACTGGAACAGAATTGTGGCTGCCTCCCATGAATAAGGCATGTGTTCTGATCTGCCTGTCTCTACCAGGTCCACTTCATTTACTTCCTTTTCTACTTGGCCCCTAAGGATGGGAGTTTTTGATCCTTTAAGGAAGAGCTCAATAAACTTTCCTGTCCCTTACTCTATCTCCTGAAGAGTAGAGGCACTTAAACACTGAGGTGAATTGAAAAGGACCAGGAATGTAAATTGGCTCAATTTGTTAAAGAGGGGAATATTCATTCCAGGAAATGTATAAATACGCCTATATTAGGGCAAACACCCTTGTTCAGTTGATGATGATAGTGACGTTCCATGACTTTTTATCACCAGAATTATATGACTTTGAGGGACTTCCAATTGATAACTGAGACTTAAGAAAACATGACTAGAGAGTGAAAGTCTCTCTATGCTATGTAGGATGTGATTTTACATTATAAACTATAGCATAAGTTGCATTTCCTGAGTATCTTTCAAAAGAATATAGAATAACTAAATTCCTTCAAGATTTATAACATCAATAAAGGGAGAATTAAGAAGAAAATCAGAGATGAAAGAAAAATGCTCAGGTACAATTAAAAATAAGTAAAATGAATGACTTGGTATAGAAAAGAAAAGCAAGAGAGTGTGTGTTTTCACCAAAGGGAGAAATGAGTAGAATAGCTACTATTGTCAATGAATCCAATTCAGATGAATATGGTAGAAGTGACTGATGAAATAGAAGTGTCAGGAAAAGGGCAATATGAGGCCATCAGTGCCTAATCCCTTTGAGAATACAATGGTAGCCATAGAGGTTTTTGTAGCTATTAAAAATGCTCTGGATCAACACAATTATATAAATATAAAAATAATCACCTACAGCTAAAGTTAATTTTTCAGGACAGCCCTAGAAGCCCATTTAATTTACAGCATAGGTAAGAGTTGACATTAACTACATTAAAGTCAAATGGGAATGTGTCACCATTGAAAAAAAATCAGAATACCAACAAAAATTTACCAAAATGTAAACCAGAATACCAAGTGAAATATGTCTGGCAGCAGTGGAAGGAGACATGTTTTCCACATGCATTGCATGTGGATTCCTATGACTCTAGTGTCAGTTAAAAAAGTCATAAAAATGAAAGAAGACACTTGGGAATCCCCAATAACAACAGAGAAAGAAAGGGAGTTGAATTGTAGTTGAATTGCAAAACAAATCTCTGGAAGGTGACTGCTTTCAGAAGGCAAATTTGTATATGTGATGAATAGGGTGGCTGGTATTTATTTACTTTTACGTAGCTTGATATCTTCAGATTCACATCTACAGAGGGCACTCATTAATAAGTTATGGTGTTGCAGTCTAGGCTTATCAAGCCATTGAAAATAACCACGTACAAACTAAGGAGAATGCAATATTCATGGGAAAAATCTTGTGGTCTATAGATGATGGAGGGCTTGAGCAATCCTCTTGCTTCACCCTCCCAAGTAGTTGAGACTATAGGCGTGCACCACCACACGTGTCCAGTTTTTCTGTTTTTAGTAGATACAGTGTCTCACTCTTGCTCACGCTGGTCTTGAATTCTTGAGCTCAAGGCAATCCACCTGCCTCAGCCTCCCAGAGTGCTAGGATTACATGCGTGAGCCACTGCAACTGGTTCCTTAAAATAATTTTTTAAATTATTTTTAATTGACACATGATAATTGTACATATATGAGGTACAGTGTGATATTTTGGTAAATGTATAAGATGTCTAATAATCAAATAGTGTAGCCTATCTATCACCTCAAAAACCACTTCTTTGTAGTGGGAACATTTAAAATTTTGTCTTCTACTTATTTAAACATAGACAGTAAATCACTGTAACTATAGTCATCCTATAGTGCCATATAGCACTACATAGTGCTCCAAAATTTGCCCCAAAAGTCACCACATATAGAGAATATGGGAAATTGTAGCTAAATGTACCTTTATTTACAAAATATCCATCACAAAGTTTTGCAAAGAGGTGTCCAACACATTGAGAATGTCTATAAAATATTTAATAAAGTTTTTAAATGAATATTTTGTAAATAAAGTTTCACTTAGATACACTTTCCTATTTTTCCTATGTATGACAACTTTAGGGACAACTTTTGGGACACTTCGTACATCTTATTCCTGCTATCTAGTTGTAATTGTGTTTCACTCAAGCAATCTTCCCCTATCTCTCCTTCTTTCCCCTTCTAGTAACTACTATTCTGCTTTCTAGTTATATGTGATCACTTTTCCAATCTTTCACATATGAGTGAGAATGTGAATGATTTATCTTTAATACAGAGCAATTATCCTTTAAAATTAATTTTAAATTGTATAGTTTTTGTGGTAGAGAAGTATGAATAGGGTGACCAATGAAAGGCTTTTAAACATAAAATATATAAAATTAGAAGAAAAATTCTGTGGAGAAAATTACTGTATTTTTTCCACACATAATGTGCATCCACGTTTTTGGCCCAAACTTTTAGGAAAGAAAATCTTTCATTTTAATTTTTAATTCCATTTTGTATATGTTTATATTGGGTGCTTTTGGTATTATAAAGGAATTTTAGCCTTTATTTTTTAACATCCTATGGTACAAGAAATTTTATGTAATAAATAACTACAAAACACAGAACAGTTACAAAGTAGAAGAAATTTTATTACCAGTAATAAATTTGTGATATTTATGCATCATAGAAGGCCAAGAACTCTTTTCACTGTCAATATAAGAAGTTTCTTCTTCAGTTTCTACATTACCAGTGTCTTGAGAAGGATCACATTCCTCATCCCATTAAATTTCATAGTACTCAGTTCCGTCCATAGCATAGCTGATGCTGCATTTTTTTATCTGACTAATTATTTAATTTTAATTACTTTATTTAAACAAATCATTCTCAAATATATCATCACCTTCCATAACTCTCCATTAATACCCAGGAAAAGGGGCCCCAATTCCAGGGGAAATTTCACATATATTTTTAAATATAAAATGTAGTCATGAATGATGATTTTAGAAGTATTTCATAAAGGAAATTCAAAAGAATTAGAGAGCATATTTTAAGTGGATGGTCTAAAAAGCAGCCTAACAATAAGATTAACTTAAATTTCCTTTGAATCTCAGAACTACCTAATGAAACTGAATTTAAAGCCAAATCTTGTTGATTTTTTTCTTTTCTCTAAACTTGAAACTTTCTTGCAACTATGGTATTCACAAATCAGTTTTGAAGCTTTTTTTCCCTTTCATCTGAATGTTTTAAGTCAGCATATGTGAAGGAAGAGTCTTATCTTTTATCATGTGTTGTCCGTTAATGTACCTTTACATATTGTACAGGAAGTAACTATTAATTATCAAAAAGACAAATTTCACTCAGTACAAAACATAGAGTACTTAAGATCATAACATCACAATAAACTAAAAACAATCAAGATGTCATTCAATTTAGATTGAAAAAATATAATCTGGTATGTCCACATTATCATGGCTTATCCACATAATGAAATATTGTCAAATTGTTCAAACATGATGAATATTTCTTTTTTCTAATTTTTCTTAATTTTATATTTTGTTTTTTTCTTCATTGTTTTTAACTGCCTCCAAAAGGTGTGTCACACACTGTGATCCCCCACCCCCTCCCTCCTTTCCTCTCACTACTCTCCCTTTCCCCCACCCCAACCGTGTACTAGATCATTAATTGTCCTCATATCAAAATTAAGTACATAAGATTCTTGCATCTTCATTCTTGTGGTGCTTTACTAAGAATAATGTATTCCACTTCCATACGGGTTAATACAACAGATGTAAAGTCTCCGTCTTTTTTTTTTTTCTTTTTTGAAGACAAACTCTCACTGTGTTGTCCTTGGTAGAGTGATGTGGTATCACAGCTCACAGCATCCTCCAGCTCTTGGGCTTAGGCGATTCTCTTGCCTCAGCTTCTTGAGCAGCTGGGACTACAGGCATCCACCACAAGGTCCAGCTATTTTTTTGTTGCAGTTTGGGTGGGGCTGGGTTTGAACCTGCCACCCTCAGTATATGGAGCTGGTGCTCTACTCACTGAGCCACAGGCACTGCCCAAGTCTCCATCTTTTTTAATGGCTGAATAGTATTCCATGGTACACATATACCACAGCTTTTTAATCCATTCCTGAGTTGGTGGACATTTAGGTTGTTTCCACATTTTGAAGATTGTAAATTGAACTGTAATAAACAGTCTAGTGCAAGCGTCCTTAGGGTGAAAGGATTTTTTTTTCTTCTGTTTAGATGCCCAGTAAGGGGATTGCAGGATCAAATGGGAGGTCTACCTTGAGTTCTTCGAGGGTTCTCCATACTTCCTTCCAAAAAGGTTCTATTAGTTTGCAGTCCTACCAGCAGGGTAAAAGTGTTCCCTTCTCTCCACATTTACATACAGCATCTGCAGTTTGAGATTTTTTGTGGACCATTCTTGCAGGGGTTAGATGATATCTCAGGGTGGTTTTGATTTGCATTTCTCTAATAATTAAGGATGATGAGCATTTTTTAATAAGTTTGTTAGCCACTCTGTCTTCTTTAGAGAAGGTTCTATTCTTCTCTCTTGCCCATTAATATAGGGTATTGCTGGCTTTTCTCATGTTGATTAATTTGAGTTCTTTGTAGATCCTAGTTATCAAGCTTTTGTCTGATTCAAAATATGCAAATATCCTTTTCCATTGTATAGGTTGTCTATTTGCTTTGGTTGTTGTCTCCTTAGCTGCACAGAAGCTTTTCAGTTTAATTAAGTCCCATTTGTTTATTTTTGTTGTTGTTGGAATTCCCATGGAAGTTTTCTTCATAATGTCTTTCCCCAGGCCAATATCTTCAAGTGTTTTTCCTATGCTCTACTTGAGGATTGTTATCATTTCATGCCTTAAATTTAAGTCTTTTATCCACCTTGAATCAATTTTAGTGAGTGGACAAAGATGTGGGTCCAGTTTCAGTCTTTCACATGTGGATAGCCAGTTCTCCCAGCACCATTTATTGAATAGCGATTCTTTCCCCCAGTGTATGTTCTTGTTTGATTTACCAAAGATTAGGTGGCTGTACAATGATTAGTATCATCTCCTGGTTTTCAATTCAGTTCCAAATGTCTATGTCTCTATTTTTTGTGCCAATACCATGATGTTTTGATCACTATGGCTGTGTTGTACAGCCTAAAGTCTGCTGGGCTGACGTCCTCAGTTTTGTTTTTATTACGAAGAACTGCCTTAGCTATGTGGGTTTTTCTCTGGTTCCATACAAAATGAAGAATTTTTCCCAAGTCTTGAAAGTATGATGTTGGTATTTTAACAGGGATGGCGTTGAAACTTTAGATTGCTTTGGGAAGAATAGACATTTTAATGATGTTGATTCTTCCCAGCCATGAACATTGTATGTTCTTCCATTTGTTAATATCTTCTAGTATTTCTTTTCTTAGGGTTTCATAATTTTATTTAGAGATTCTTCATGTCTTTTTTAGGTATATTCCTAAGTATTTCATTTTCATTGAAGCTTCTGTGAAGGGCATTGTGTCCTTAATCTTGACTGTTATTGGTGTATACATAGGCTACTGACTTGTGGACATTTATGTTATATCCTGAGATGTTATTATATATTTTTTTTTTTTAAATAATTCTTTGTTTTGTATGGAACCAGAAAAAAAATAAACACATAGCCAAGGCAATTCTTAGTAATGAAAACAAAGCTGAGGGATCACCCTCCCAGAGTTTAGGCTATATTACAAGTCCACAGTGATCAAAACAGCATGGTATTGGTACGAGAGACATAGACATTTGGAACTGAATAGAAAAACATAAGATGAAACTAAAATCTTACAGCCACCATATCTTTGATAAAATAAACAAGAGCATACACTGGGGAAAAGAATCCCTATTTAATAAATGGTGCTGAGAGAACTAGATAACTACATGTAAACGACTGAGACTGGACCTGCACCTTTCACCACTTATAAAAATTGATTCAAGATGGATAAAAGATTTAAATCTAAGGCATGAAGCAATAAAAATCCTTGAAGAAAGTGTGGAGAAAACACTTGAAGATATTGTCTTGGGGAAAGACTTTATGAAGATGACGGCCATGGCAATTGCAACAACAAAAGAGAATAAATAAATGGGACTTAATTAAACTGAAAATCTTCTGTACAGCCAAGGAGACAACAACTAAACCAAACAGATGACATTTTTGAATCGGCTCCTAGTGACAGACATTTCTTCTGAGTTCTTGGTGGAAGCCTCAATGTACCCTCCTGGGCTGACTGCAGCAGGAATGTAGACAAATGAGGTAGTACTCTTCTAAGTTGAACTAGAACCTTAACATCCAGGTGTTTGTACCCTTATTGTAGGTAGGAGATCAGTGAATGTTGTCTTAGAGAGTAAATGTGATACCATAAAAAATGTTTTTTCTATTCAGTTCCAAATATTGTAATATTGCCTTGTAGTAAAATTGCCTGGTCTGACAACTTTTTGCCTGGGATTGCAGTGAAGAAAGGGGAGATGAAGTCACTGGATAGTAAGGATGCTGGTCATGTGTTGTCACAGTCTTCATTTCCTATAATGGAAGGATATTTGGAAAGAGTCATATTTTCTCCTGCATTATCACCATTACTAGCTCTCTCATCAGTAGAGACATTGCTCCTTTCCGTGCTGGAGCTGTTACAGACTGGGTAATATCTTACTGCCAAAATCAGAAGAACCACAAAAATAGGAAGAACTGCAAAAATCCTAAAATGTCTGTTCCAGGAAGCTGTTCCTTGGCTCAGTTCTATGTGCAGTGTGTGGATGGTAAGTAAAGTATATTCGCTTGAAGAAATATTACATAAATATTCTCCACTGTCTGAAAGACTAATATTGGTCAAATTCACAGAGAAATCCCTCTGGCGTATCAGCTCTTTGTTGACAGCTGGGTTTCAATGACAATCATTTTTTGTGAGGAGCCCAGATATGAAGCCAGGACAAAGGACGTTCTATGTTCTACTCTGGACCAAATAACTCTGAAGTCTTGGTGTAGCAGAGAAAAATTGCTCCCAAGTTGACACAAAAGTGAAATGTGTTCACTTTGCTTATTATGAAGGCCACTTTCCTTTGTCCATTGCCCTATCCAGGTTTGCTTCAGCAATGAACTTTCAATAGTACATTCATAAGATGAATTTGATCCTATACTATTCTGTGTGCTGTTAATATAAAAAGAACACAAAGGCCCGATTTCTCCCATATTCTTTTCAGAGATAGGTAGAGAGCTGTCCATTTTCCATGTGATAATTGGACGAGGATAAACACTGAACACATTGCCTATTAAGAAACTGTTTGTGTTCCTCTTTTCGTACTGCATTACAGGCATGAGGAATGCTCCCACCTTTAGCACCACTTTATTTGTGATACTTCCCATTGCAGTTGATACATAGCAGTTGTAATTTCCTTCATCCAGAAGGCTTAATCTTCTGAAAGATAGGGAGGCATTTCCATTGTGAATCTCACTATGAAAGAGGGCTTTCCTGTTTGTTTATTTAGAATCTTGGTTTTCCAAATGGTCACTGCCTCTGTAGTAACTGTGAACATTGGTAGTCTTTTGTTTCTGCCAGTGAATTATGACTTTAGACCCACTCTTAAATGAGCAAGAGAGAATTATGTCTTCATCTAGTCTTCCAATGACAACTTGCTCATTTGTACTACTCATATAATCCAAGAAAGCCAGAAAGAATGCATGTTGAAATCCACTCAGAGGTGGTATGAGTATGAGGAAGATAGTCAGCACACCCTGTGCCTTCATGTCTTGTGGAGGTCATGTTAGTTATGCCTAAGAGGTGCTCCTTAAGCTTTAGTGTCATTCAAAAGAGGTTCACCATCACATCTTGTAGTGAGCCTAAGGCCAGCTTGTTTCAGGACTCACATCAGGTACCATGTCGCTGTTGTTTCTCCTACAGGTTTGCTCCAGGTACAGTCTGGCTGCCCTTGTAGTAATAAACTGGCTACAGATGCTTCAGGCCTAACATTCTGCACACCACCAAGCCCAAATGAAAAAAAAAAAGAGATGTTACTGTATTTTTTGATCATTTCCAGAAGTCTTGTGGTTGAGTCTTGGGGTTCTAAGTATGAGATCATATCATCAGCAAAGAGGGAGAGTTTGACTTCCTCTGCTCCTATTTGGATGACCTTTATTTCCTTCTCTTGCCTGATTGTATTGGCTAGAACTTCCAGCACTATGTTGAATAGTAGTGGTGATAGAGGACAATCTTATCTGGTTCCAGTTCTAAGTGGAAAGAAAAGCTTTCAGTTTTACTCCATTCAGTAAGATATTAGCTGTGGTCATAGATGGCTTCAGGTTTGTCACAAATGGCTTCAATCAGTTTAAGAAATGTGCCACCTATTTCTATACTCTTCAGTTTTCTAATTAGAAAAGGATGGTGGATTTTATTGAATGCCTTTTCTGCATCCCTTGAGAGTATCATATGTTCTTTGTTTTTGCTTCTCTTGATATGGTGGATTACATTTATAGACTTGTATATGTTAAACCAGCCTTCATCCCTGGGATGAAACATATTTGATGATGATGTATGACTTTTTTGATAAGAAATTTTAATTTATTTGCTAGGATTTTGTTAATAATTTTCGCATGTATATTCATTAGTGAAATTGGTCTGAAATTCTCCTTTTTACTTGGGTCTTTTCCTGGCTTTGGTATCAGGGTGATGTTGGCTTCATAGAACATGTTGGGGAAGATTCCTTCCTTTCCAATTTTTTTGGAATAATTTCTGCAGTATGGGAATAAGCTCTTTTTTGAAGGTTTGATAGAATTCTGGTGTGAAGGCATCCAGACCAGGCCGTTTTTTTTTTGTTGTTGTTGTGAGATTTTTTTTTATTGTTTCTTTAATCTCAGTGCTTGAAATTCATCTGTTCAGGAGATCTATTTCTTCCTGTCTAAGTCTAGGGAGAGGGTGTGATTCCAAATATTGACACATTTCCTTCACATCGTCAAATTTCTGGGCATAGAGTTTCTGGTAGTATTCAGAGATAATCTCTTGTACAGAGGTAGCATCTGTTGTTAATTCCCCTTTATCATTTCTGATTGAAGTTACTAGAGATTTTACTTTTCCATTTCTAGTTATGTGACCAAAGGTTTATCTATTTTATTTATTTTTTCAAAAAACCATCTCCTTGTTTTGTTAATTTTCTGAATGATTCTTTTGTTTTCAATTTCCTTAATCTCTGATTTAATTTTGTATATTTCTTTTCTTCTGTTGGCTTTAGGTTTAGATTGCTCTTCTTTTTCCAATTCCATAAGATGGTTCATGAATTTGTTGATGTGTGCTTTTTCTGTTTTTTTCAGATGTAGGCATCTAAAGCGATAAATTTTCCTCTCAGGGCTGTTTTCCTGTTTCCCACTGGTTTTGATAGCTTGTGCAGTCATTTTTCCTTTCCTTTTTTTTTTTTAATTGTTGAATCATAGCTGAGTACATTAGTGCAATCAAGGGGTACAATGTGCTGGTTTCATATACAATCTGAAATATTTTCATCAAACTGTTTAACATAGCCTTCATGGCATTTTCTTAGTTATTGTATGAAGACATTTGTATTCTGCATCTAGTAAGTTTCGCCTG
>CAUYON010023080.1:0-10007 GCA_963573935.1 Arctocebus calabarensis | reverse complement strand
GGTAGAGTGCCGTGGCGTCACACTGCTCACAGCAACCTGTGACTTAAGCGATTCTCTTGCCTCAGCCTCCCTAGTAGCTGGGACTACAGGCGCCCGCCACAGCGCCCGGCTATTTTTTTGTTTTGCAGTTCTGCCGAGGCCGGGCTTGAACCCTCCACCTTCGGTATATGGGGTCGGCGCCCTGCTCGCTGAGCCACAGGAGCTGCCCTAAAGTTAGTAATCTTTTGAAGATAAATAATGATGTATGTGTAACTATTTCAACATCAGTCTTAGAAATCTTTTTCTGCCACAAATTCAGGTATATCGTGATCCTGGCGATAGTTCCATTAAGTTGACTACAGAACTCCTTCAGTTTACATTTGCCCATTGTATATGGCTATATTGGTTTATTTCATTTTTTTGTTCTTAATAAAGCTATAGTTTTGGAAACTATGTGCCTTTAAGTCTCATAAATCAACTATCTTTTAAGTCACTAATCATTTGTTTAACATACATAGATACTGACTTAAAATTAGTGTTGAGTCACAGTACATTTAAAACAATGAGTCATTACCCCCACATGGAATATAATAAGAATTATTCAGAACACAATAATCATCTTCTAACTGTGGTTGTGCCTTAAGTAAAAAATAACTTACGTTTTGGATTCTGGATAAGTTAGAATCCAAATAGTTTTCCCTAAATTGTTTAGATAGTCTTTTGAAGTACTGATCCAGTTTGTATGATTCCCCCCAGCACTTTCATAAATAAATATTTATCAGGCCTTATTTTGAATAGATCTGCAAGGTGCCGATAACCCAGCCAGCTCAGTGGAGCTGAGGGGAGGACCTGCCGCCTCTTCCCTGGCGGTGCTGTTGCAAACAGCTGGCGGAGGAACCAGCGGGTTGAAGGGTGGAGGAGGGGCGCAGGAGGCTCCGGTAACTGGAGGGGCCTAACCACTGCTGTGGAGATGCCAGCGTCTGAGTGTCGTCTTGCCTGTGCACTTAAGGCTGAACAGGAAACCCCAATTTCCTACGCCTGGGTCAATTTCAGTTACTTTTCCTGGGCCTGGTAATGAAAGGGACTGTATCAGTAATGCAGTCATTCACCTGGCCTCAGGGGAAAGGACTGTATCCATTTGTTAACAAGTCCTGGCATAATACAACTAAAAGGACCCCTGGGAATGAATATATATATACCTCTAGAGACAAAGAGCTCAGACAGAAAGAGAGAGAGAGGGCAGGCTAACTCCCCGACCCCCACTTGGGTTGCTTTCATCTGCCAGGAACTTTGGTGTTTTTGTATTCTTTTCTGTAAAATAAATCCTGTCTTACCACTGATCTGTGGTTGGTGGATTCATTCTTTGAATCACCAAGACCAAGAAACTCCTGAAGACAAAATTCGAGTATCGGTACTACAGAATACAACAGAAAGGCATACTCCATGTCCTCAAGGACTAGCACTTTGCTAGGGAAGACATTGAAGTATATGACATAAAAGTGGCAAAAATGAAGAACATAATAGTTCAGTAAATATTCAGAGGGATTATGGAAAAGTTATTGGTACCATTTGATATAAGCCTTGAAGATTTGGTAGGATATTCTGGTTAGTGAAAGGTGGGAGGGATGTCTTTGGAAAAATAAATGATGTAAAAAGCATCTGAAAATCCAGAGGCTTTATGTCACGGGATATGGTTTGCCTCTAGTTAAGGGAGCATGTAAGTGAGAAAAATACATCAATATCATGGAGATTACTGAATGTCAGGATTCCTCTCTTTCTTTTTCTTTCCTCAGAAGGTAACATAAAAAAGTACTAAAGTAAGATGATATAAATGGTGTCAAAACCAAAAAAAAAAAAAAAAAAAAAAGAATAACTTTAAGATGAAGGGAAACAACATGATTCACAATAACCAAAAAGTGAAAATCAACTCAAATGCCCATTTACTAATGAGTGGATAAACACAAGTTGTATATCCATACAATGGAATATTATTCAGCCATTAAAATAATGAGTGATACATGCTGAAGCGTGAATGAGCCTTGGAAACAAGCAAAGTGAAAGAAACCAGTTATGAGAGACCAGTTATGAGAAATTATATAATTTCATTTATATAAAATGTCCCAAATAGATAAATCCATAGAGACAGAAAGTGGATTACTGGTTGGCTAGGAGTGAGGTGAGGGAATTTGGAGATGACGGCAAAGGAAAGCGGGGTTTCTTTTGGGAGTAATGAAGTGTTCTGAAATTAATTGTGATGAATTAATTCAAATCCATGAATATACTAAAAGGCAATGAACTGTATACCTGATAAATTTTGTAACGTGATTATCTCAAGATAGCTTGTTTTCTTAAATAAGAAAAGAAAGTGAAGTACTTATTACAGGAAAGTTAAGAAACTTGAATACTGGGAAAGGGCTATAGAATTTCATGATTAAAAGTTTCTTGGTGACCTTTAAAAAGGGAGTTTCTTCTTTAAAGTGGTGGGAGCAAAAGTGAGTGGGTGAGGAGGAAGTGGAGGCAGAATTATCTTTCAAGAAGTGTGATCATGAAGGGTGAGGCCACAGGACACGAGCTCACTAATTCCTCCAACTTCCCGTACTCAGCCTCAACATTTTTTTTTAAACTTTCCTATTTATGGCTTTCATTTCTAAGGAAAACCATTCTTTGGGACTGGGGTTTGCCTCTCCTCCCAAGTTCTTGAACTCATTTTCCACCATTAGCTTTAGCATCTTCCCTTATTTATTGTGTCCTCTCTGAACTGATGCATGAAGAATACAAATACAAACCAAAGGGCATTCTAGAACATAACTGGCCTGTAATGTATCAAGATCAAGCCATAAAAGACTGAAAAACTGTTCCCATTTGGAGGAGACTAAAAAAGCATGATAAGTAGATGTATCACATGATTCTAGACTGGCTTCTTTTGCTTTACAAAAGACACTGTTGAGACAACTCGTAAATGGACTTTGAGGATTAGACAGTACTATATCAGTATTAACTTCCTAATTTTGATGCTTTTATCATTTATGTGTGGGAGAATGTTTTCAATGTATAGGCAATACTCAAGTAAATGGATTTGTAAACCTTATGGTAACTACAGTGGAAAAACTTACATTAGAATTCCTAAAAATTAAAACCAACAAATTAAAACATACTACCAGAGAAAATTACATACCACAAAGGAAGATGGTAATAAAGGAAGAAGAGAGGAGTTACAAAACAACCAGAAAACAAGTAATAAAACGGCAATAGTCGTTACTTATCAATAAAAATATTTAATGTAAGTGGACTCGATTTTCCAATTAAAAGGCATAGAGTCACTAAATGGATAAAGAATCAAGACTTAGCTATAAACTATTTACAAGAAACCTACTTCACCTATAAAGACACACATAGACTCAAAGTGAAGGAGTGGAAAAAGATACTCCATGCAACTGCAAACCGAGAAAGAGCATTTACATCAGATAAAATAGTCTACAAACCAATGACTATAAAACGAAGCACAAAGGGTCATGATATAATGATAAAAGAATCCAGTTAGCAAGAGGATATAATAATTATAAAACTTGAAAGGCAGTACTATCATAATATAATAAAAAAAATATCAACCAAGTTAAAGACTTCAAATAAACCACTGTGGTACACTTCAAGGAACTAGAAAAGTAAGAGCAGATAAAATGCAAAACTAGAAGAAGGAAGAAGTAAAGATCAGAGCAGAAAGAAATGAAATTGAGACTAAAAAAACACAGACCAATGAACTGAAAAGATGGTTTTACAAAAAGATAAACAAAACTGAAAAATCTTTAGTTATACTAAGGAAAAAGGAGAAAAGATCCATATAAATAAAATTAGCCTTGGAAAAGGGAGGTTAACATCTGAAACCACACAAATACAAAGAATCATTAGTGACTATGACAAACAACTATATTGAGGCATCAGGGGTAGGGTCAGGGGGAAGGGTCCATAAAAAGGAGAGGAGGTCAGTCCAGGGATTAGTAGGGCTTTATGATCAGAGAAAAAAGAGAAAAATAGCAGAGTAGTCTGATTAGGAGTCAACTCACTTTCACACAGTTTCAAGAGGCTATTATCTCTTATCAGTAGGGTTGAAGTAGGAGGAGGGTTCCCAGAGGGAGTCATCCCTTTTGTAGAGGGACTAATTTTTGCACTAAGGGAAAATCTAGGAGTTACTCCCTTAATTGGCTGTCAGCCAGGGACAGAGTAAAAGTTACTGCTCTGTTGTTTCCCAGGAACACTGGTCTTGAAATATTCCAGAGGGCAGGGAGGGGGTTTTCTGTGATCATGCAGTTTGGTTTCTGGCCTGCTCCTTCCCACCAGCTGTCTTCCAAAATGACTGTACTTTTGTCAGGGTCATAAGGATTTCTTTCCCACATATATGTCAACAAATAAGCAAACCTAGAAGAAATAGATAAATTTATGGACACATACAACCTACCAAGATTGAACCATGAAGAAATAGGAGAGACTCAACAAACTAATAAAGATTGATGTGTCCAAAGCCATAAAAAAAGTTTTTCATTAATTCGAGCCTGGGATTTGATGGTTTCACTGTGGAATTCTACCAAGCATTTAAAGAATAACTCAAACCACTTTTACTCAAACTCTTAAAAAAAAAAAAATGGAGATAAGGGAATACTTGCAAATTTGTACTAAGAGGCCAGCATTGCCCTGACACCAAAACAAGACAAGGGCACAACTAAAAAGAAAACTATAGGCCAGTATCACTGATGAAACAGAAGCAAAAAGTCTCAACAAAATACTGAGAGCAAAATTTGACAACACACTAAAAAAAGATGAATCCCATGATCAAATGGGATTCATCACAGGAATATAAGAATGATATATCATACACAAATCTATAAATGTGATACCTCACACAGCCAAATGAGAAGGAAAGCTCTTTAGTTTTAGGTATTTCTGGGTAGAGATGGAAGAAGCCAGAGATGGGAATGAAGGTTTTGCAGGAGTGAGGAAACCATAAACTAGACCCGAAGGCCTAGGCAGCAGTGACAGAATGTCTTACCTTACTCTTCTCCTGTTTTCCTTACCTTTTCCTGGGTTGCATCCTGGGGAGTCTGGTCACTGGGAGAAGAAGAGGAGTTACTATACACATGAGCAGTAGTGCGTGATTGTTATCTCCCTTTGGATGGTGTACTATAGATTGAAGACTGCCTGTATTTAGAGAATTAAAACTTAGCTTATTTTGCTTACCTCTAACCTGCATTCAGAAATTACTAGTCTGTGTATTTTGATTACGCCTCAAAACTATTAAGTGCATTCAGTGCTAACAATTTTTCTAGAGGTGTATCAGAACAAATAACCATAAAAAAACTATACTCATATCACAATGTAATTTTGATAGGAACATTTTTGTTATTTTTAACAAAGCAAAATTAGGAATAATAGGCAAATTACACTTAGCAATCATGCACTCTATAAACAAAAAAGGAATACATCACACTAACAGAACCAAGAGCAAAAACCACATGATCACTTCAATAGATACTGAAAACTCATTATATAAAATTAAACACCTCTTTTTGATAAACACCTTTAACAAATTGGGTATAGGAGGAAGATACTTCAAAATAATAAAGGCTATATATAAAAATACCACATGTAACATTGTACTGAAAGCCTTTCCTCTAAGATCTGGAACAAGACAATGATGTCACCCACTTTCACCATTTTTTTCAAAATAATACTGGAGGTTCTGGCCAGAGTGATTAGACAAGGAAAAAACAATGGCAATCTAATTGGAAAGGAGAAAGTCAGATTAACCTTGTTCACAGATAATATGATCTTATACTTAGAAAAACCTAAGGACTTCACACACACACAAAAAAGATTAGAACTGATAAATCAATTCAGCAAAGTTGCAGAATACAAAATCAACATACAAAAATCAGTTGCATTTATATATGCCAATAGCAAACTATTTAACAAAGAAACCAACAAAGAAATTCTATTTACAATAGCCACAAAAAATACAAAATATTTAAGAAACAATTTAACTAAAGAAGTGAAAGATCTACACAAGGAAAACTATAAAACTATGAAAGAAATTGAAGAAGAAGCAAAAAATTGGAAATATATTTCATGCTCATGGGTTGGAAGAATTAATATTGTTAAAATGACAATTCAATCCAAAGCAATTTACAGATTCAATGCAATCCCTATCAAAATAACAATGAAATTCTTCACTTAAATAGAAAAAAAAATCCTAAAATTTACTTGGAAGAACAAGTATAGACCCTGAATAATCAAAACAATCTTGAGCAAAAAGAACAAAGCTGGAGGCATCACAACATTGGCTTCCAAATATACTACAAAGCTATAGTAAACAAATCAGAATTATATTGACATAAAAACAGACACATATGACAATTGAACAGAATAAAGAACCCAGATATAAATCAATGAATGTACAGCCAACTCACTTTCAACAAAGGCACAAGAACATACACTGGAGCAAGGACAGTCTCTTCAATAAATGGTGCTGGGGAAAGTTAACCATATGCAGAAGAATGAAACTAGAACCCTATATCTCTGTATATACACAAATCAAATATAAATAAAAATGGGTTAAAGACATAAATATAAAACATGAAACTATAAAACTACTAGAAGAAACGCTGAGGAAGCACCACAGAACATTGGCCTGTGCAAAGAGATTTTGTGTAAGAACTCAAAAACATAGATGACCTAAGAAAAGGTACACAAATGAGATCAGTAAAGTTAAAAAGCTTCTGCACAACAAAGGAAACAATCAACAAAGTAAAGAGACAAACCACAGAATGGGAGAAAATATTTGTAAACTATCCATCTGATAGGAGATCAATAACTAGAATACATAAGGAGCTGATGCAAAATAGCAAAAAAAAAAAAAATCAATTACATTAAAATGGGCAAAAGATCTAAATTAACATTTCTCAAAAGAAGATGTACAAACTAGCAACAGGTATATGAAAAAATGCACAACATTGCTCAATAATCATCAGAGAAATGCAAATCAAAACCACAATGAGATATTACCTCACTCCAGTTAAAAAAGCTTTTATAGGGCTGAGTAACAGCTTCCTTGCAACTGGGCACGGTGAGACTGGGGACAGAAGACTTTAGGCATCTCTGGCTGGCGGGATCTGCCAAGAAACATCCCTTTGGGGATGCAGGGAGACAGCATGAGACTTCTGGACCCCCTGAGGAAGGCAAAAGCGGTGGAGATCTGGCAAGTGGTTGCGTGTGTCCATTCAGTTTAATCCTGCTGGCAGCTGTGGGTGTAGCAGCAGAGAGACTGCAAGCTGGAAAGGCCTTAACCTGTGAGCTGTTTGGGTTTCTTTTGGACTTGGCATTCGGTTGAACTGCCTTGGGAGAACTTGGGAAAGAGTGCAGAGGTCTTTGAGTGTTGTCTCGGTCCCCAGACTGGGCCACCAAGCCAGACGGAGCTACCAGTGTTTGGTTGTGGGCTGTGTGGAGCCATTGTGGGAGAACTGCCCTGGCAAGCTCCACCCTCAGGGTCGCAGAACAAGCATCCAGCAGGAGTGAGTGATCTAGTGACTGAGCAGCTTAAAGGCGGGGAATGAGATGCCTTGCAGCCTTAGCCCTCAGGGGCATAGGGTGAGACCGGTTTTGGCACACTGGGTAAGTGGATAGCCATTTAAGGAGTGATCCCAGCCACAAGCGCTTTCTTGGGAAAGCTTCTGCTTAGCCCAAGTTAGCAATTTAAAGTGCCTTCTAAGCAGGCTGAGGAGGATTTAAGTTCTCCACCTTGCGGGGTTTGACAAATCATTAGAGGTCTCCGGTCTCCATTTTGTACAGCCGTATCAACATTGTGACTAACATATCATGCCCTAGAAGATCACTTCATGCCCAGACAACATCAGCAAGATATATATACTGCTTTGTTTTTGGTTTTGTTTTGCTTTGTGTGTTTTTTTTGTTGTTGGTGGTGTTTATTTGTTTTTGTTGTTTTTTGTTTTTAATTTCAGCATTTTCCTTAAAGATTTTTCCTTTCTTTTTTCTTTCTTTTCTTTCTTCATTTTTCTAGTTTAAATATAATTTTTCATTGTTGCCGTTTTCAATAATTAGAACTTCAATTTTGCTAGTGTTCTACCCATATTAATTTTTTTCCCCCAATTTTATCCCGTAAAGTTTTTGGTTTGCTTGTTTTGGTTTGATTTATTACATTTTTGTCTTTCCTCTCTGCTTGGTGGAGGTGGGGTACTGTGTTCACACAACTGGCAAAGAGCTGCTGACCTAACCACCCAACCCAGCACCCCCAGAAGTTGGGGGTTCTTAAGGTTGGGTCAAAGTACCCTACTGTACATCTATATTGCTCCCATCCCCTTCTTTCTGGGCCTCTCTTCTTTTGTTCGATAGTTGCTTCTACTCACCCACTCTCCTTTCTCTGTTTTCTTCTCTTTTTCTTTCTTTCTTTTTTTTCTCTCTTTCTTTCTTTTTTACCTTCTTGCTCTTCAATCTTTTCATCCTTCTGTTCCTGTACCAACAGGGCTCATCACAACCCTAGTCAGTCCAAAGGCACGGCAACTTAAAGAACAGGGAGAAGTGAAAGGAAAATTAGGGCAAGGAAACAGATAAAAGAAATCACTCATGAGAAAGAATCAGCAGAAAACTCCTGGCATCATGAAAAACCAGTCCAGAGCAACCCCCCAAGGGGCTGTGAGGTAGATACTGCAGAGGGTTTCACCTATAAGGAAATGTTAAAAAATGACAGAAAGGGAATTTAGAATATAGATGATGAAAACAATCAAGGAAATGAAGGAAATATTGAAGGAAAATGCAGATAAAGTGGGAAAAAAAATCCAAAACCAGAATCAAGTAAGAGATGAACGCTATGAAGAATATAAAAAGGATATGGCAGAGATGAGGGAACTGAAGCAGTCAATTAGGGAACTTAAAGATGCAGTAGAAAATATCAACAACAGATTAGACCATGCAGAAGAAAGAATCTCATAGGCAGAGGACAAAGCTCTTGAGATAACTCAGATAGTTAAAGAGTCAGAAAAGAAGAGAGAGAAAGCAGAACGTTCACTGACAGAATTATGGAACTCTATGAAGCATTCAAACACACGAGTTATAGGTATCCCAGAAGGGGAAGAAGAATGCCCCAGGGGAATGGAAGCCATACTAGAGAATATTATAAATGAAAATTTCCCAAATATCACCAAAGATTCTGACACTCTCCTTTCAGAGGGATATCAGACCCCTGGTCACCTCAACTCTAACTGAGCTTCCCCAAGATACATAGTGATGAACCTGTCCAAAGTAAAGACAAAAGAAAAGATTCTTCAAGCTGCCAGGAGTAAGCGCCAGTTGACCTACAGGGGCAAATCTATCAGGGTGACTTCAGACTTCTCCAATGAACTTTCCAAGCAAGAAGACAATGGTTATCTACCTTTAACCTACTTAAACAGAACAATCTCTAGCCCAGAACTGTATATCCTGCCAAGCTAAGTTTTAAAATTGACGAAGAAATCAAATCATTTACTGATATACAAACATTGAGGAAATTTGCCACAATAAGACCAGCTCTACAGGAAATACTCCAACCTGTTCTACACACTGACCATCATAATGGATCAACAGAAAAATAAGAACTCAGAAATTAAAGGTCAGAGCCTAACTTCCACACTGATGCAAAAGATAAAACTAAGCAATGGATTCTCACAAAATAAAATGAATAGAACCCTACCATACTTATCAATTATCTCAATAAATGTTAATGGCTTGAATCCCCCACTGAAGAGTCATGGATTGGCTGACTAGATTAAAAAACACAAGCCATCCATTGGCTATCTACAGGAAACACACCTAGCTTCAAAAGACAAATTAAAACTCCGAGTTAAGGGTTGGAAGACAATGTTTCAGGCAAACAGAACTCAGAAGAAAAGAGGAGTTGCAATCTTATTTTCAGATACATGTGAATTTAAAGCAACTAAAGTCAAAAAAGACAAAGATGGTCACTTTATATTGGTCAAGGGAAAAATACA
>CAUYON010023079.1:0-34209 GCA_963573935.1 Arctocebus calabarensis | reverse complement strand
TAATTATGATGTGCCTTGGGGATGTCTTATTCAGGTTGAGTCGTGCTGGGGTTCTGAAACTGTCTGCTATCTGAATTTCAGAATCTCTTGGCATGTCTGGAAAGTTCTCTTTCATAATCTCATAAAGAAGAGACTCTGGGCCATGTGATACCACTTCGTCATTTTCAGGTATCCCTATGAGGCGAATATTAGTTTTCTTCAAGTTATCCCAGACTGGTCTGAGAGAATGATCCGTTTTTGCCTTCCATTTCTCTACCTCTTAGTAGGTTTGAGAGCATTCTAAGCTTTGTCTTCCGTGTCAGAAATCCTTTCTTCTGCTTGCTCCATTCTGTTACTGAGGGATTCTACTTTGTTTCTGAGATCTTTAAGGGCTGCAACTTCTTGTCTCAATGTGTCAAAATCTTTGGTCATTTGGTCTTTGAATTCCTTGACTTCTAGAGACAATTTTTGAAATGGTCCCAGAATTTCTAATTCCAATTTTTCCTCTATTTTATTGATCTTGTTTGCAATCCAAATTCTGAATTCGATTTCTGACATCTCAGCCATCTGTTTATACATAGGATTGTCATTTGTGTCCTCCAAATTGTTCCTTGGGGAGTTGATCTACTCTAGTTCATGTTTCCGGAGCTTTTCCATTGATTCCACCCCATATTTATTTTGCACCGTTTGGCTGGGTGAGTAGGTAAGGGTAAGTTGGGTTGGGGATTCTAGGAGTAGTGATTGACCAGTCCTTTGCCTGTAAGCTGGGACTGGTGTTTGTACCTTTTCCTCTAGAGTTTTGCCAACCGTCCTTTGCTAATGCCTGTGAAACTGGGGGCCTTCTTGATGTGGTGGGGTTAAGTGGCTCTGTCTTATTTTCAGCTGGTCTCTGTCTTACCCTAGAGAATCAGTTATTCTGTGTTGGAATCTGAGCTGTGGAGAAATACCACCAGTTAGGTCACCACGCCCCCCACAATAGTTCCACAACAATTGCAAAAGGAAAATCAACCCTTCCCACTACCACACACCCAGTGTACCATGTTGAAAGTCCTCAGGTGATTGGCCCAGTTGAAGAGGTCCCAATCAATTGTCCCAGCCAGTACCAACCTCAAATCAAAGAGTTGAGAAGTCTCTGGCAATTAGATAGCAGGACTCTGCTGGCAGCTTTAGTATAACTTGCTCCAGGGTTCTGTGAGCTCAGGAGGGCCCACCAGCCAGTAAATTAGTCTGGGAAAGTTGATGCCTCCTTTCCCACCTTGCCTCTCTATCACACCAAGTGTCTGGTAACCCTGCAAGGCTGTGATCCAGGTTCCTCCAATAAGAAGATGCTCTAGAGGTTTGTGCCTGCCTAGGTCACAAGGGGCTCTGTGGCTCCTCAGCCAGTTCACCAGTTATGTCGGTGTTGGCAGGGGGGGAGGTGAGGCCTGGCAACCTGGGTACTTGATAGGGGCTGGGGCGATTCACTCAGTTCCAGCCCTGCCCCTGATTGGTGTTGCTGATAGAACAGAACACGTTCGCAGAATTTCTGCCCTGTGGAAGAGACACTGGGCTGCTAATAGTCCTGACTCAGTCTGTGAGCTTCAGCCCTTTGTCTCAGCTGTCATCCCTTGAGGGCAAGGTGTGGCTGAAATTTAGCAAAGTTTTCTCAGTACTGCCCCCGGTTCCTCAGGGGATCACCTCTCCAGTTTGGCCTCCTCTCGTCTCACTTTCCTCTCACCACTCCCAAGCCAGAAAAACAGCACAGATCAGCAACAACCTGCACCCTGTCCACATCCCTCAAGAAAATGTCCAAGAATCTGGACTCTGTAGGGGACAGACCTCCAGACCTCAGGGTGAGAGTGGAGGGGAGTGCCAGGAGTTAAAACTTGCAGGTAGAGAATATATACAGTTTTATACAGTTCCATGGCATCCTAGTAGGGGGAGGAGGTCCAGTTTTTAGAGGGTCTTTCCTGTGGAGTAGAGTGGGAGGACATCTGAACTCTACTTGCTTGTTTGTATGGAGGTATGGAGTATGCTGCAAGTCAATCTCATGGGGGGAGGGGACTCCTGTCTGCTTGGCAATGTGTTCCATACCTTTTATTTGTATCCTTGGGGTTGCAGGTCGCTCCAGCAGGGTTGATGTGTGTTCTTCGACCTTCTCTTTTGGCTCAGTTCCAAACCATTGCCTTTATTGCTTAATTTCTGTCTTTTAACTCTTCTTCTGGATGGGAGCATCTGCAGAAAACTGACTACAGACTGCCATCTTGGCTCCTTCCCCTATTTGAAACCTTCATAGAAAAAAGCCATAAAGTACACAACAGACAACATGTATTTGTGTTGTTCTTGGCATTTCTAAACCTGAGAGAGGATACCCGAGAAGGGTGAGGTCTGAGAGAACAGGTCTTCTCAAGGAGAGCACAAGGATACACTTGCAGGGTCCTCTCCATGGTGACTCAGTCCTTAGGAATTTGTAAACTTAACTTCCTGGAACTTGGAAATTTCCAAGTTCTATGAAATCCTGTAGTTCTGTGGGGGCTGGACTAGCATCTCCCACTTGATTCAAACTGGCCAATGAGAAGGGTTCCTGTGGGGTGGAACTTCTTGACTGTCGATAAAAAGGGAAGGATCAAGCTAGACGGGGAGCATGGCCATTTGGAATTTTTCTGTGCCGTAAGCTCCCAGCTGGTAAATAAAGCCCTTCCTTTTATAAATGTGGTGTTTGTGTGCTCTTTCTCTCCGTTGGGCCTTGTCTTCCTGCAACACATGCTCATATCTTTATTTTCCTTAAAGGATTATATTGATTGTGTAGGCTGAATTTTTGTCCTCCATAATGTATAAATTTCTCTCTGTATAAATGGATATATGTCTATATACACACACATACATATATGCATATGTATATAGTCTTTCTGATTGCCTGTTGGAGAAAGTATACATTACTTTCATCAGTTAGGAGAATAGAAATAGCCAATCCAATCACATGAGGAAAAAAATAGGGGAAAAGCTGTATTTTATTTTAACAAGAGGAGTTTTAATTGGTGAGATAATGTGACCTATCATAATGTCCAACAATTATAAAGTTCAACAATTATATTCTTCAGGGGCATTTGTGTCTAGCTCCTCTCGCCCAATGCCAGTGAACACCTCAATGTGCTTTCTCCTGGAAGAAAGGTTTTTGGATGCCAATTTCCTGTTCCTAAAGGCTGGTGAGGGAACAGAGAGTTTCTTGGCCTTGTGGACAGAAAAGAAGCCACACTCAGTAAAATAATTTAAGGAGGTTTATTCTGAGATGCATTGGAAGACCATAACCTGGAGCCACACCCAAGAAGCCTTGAGCATGTGAACTAGCACTGATGGGGTTACATTTTGGTTTTGTACTTTTTTTGGGAGACAGGGATTACAGATGAGGTCATAAATCAATACACGGAAAACATACATTGGTTTGGCCCCAAAAGGTAGGACATTTGGAAGTGAGGGGCATACAGGTAATAGGTGGGTTTAAAGATTCTTTAGCCAACAATTAGCTGAAAGGTACGCTCTGTCTTAAATACCCGGAGTCAGTGAAAAGGAAAGCATAAGATAAAGGATCTATTAATTAGAGACAAAGTATCAGACAGACTACTCAAATAGTTTGTTGTTTATATTGAGGACCTGCAGGTAGGTCTTGCATAGCCTTAGGCTTGTTGGGAGTCACAGAGGCATGATGAGGCTTGTCTGATCTCTTTTCTCATGGCTAGCAACTCAGTTTTAGGGGTACTCTTGGCTAGTCAGCTAGCTACTTGGGGGAGACTTAGATTTTACTTTAGTTCACAGTCATCATTGAAATAAGGGGTGGTTAATTGGGATACAAGCTTATATATACCGCATACTTGAACTTTATGGTTTAAATAAAACATTGGGTTAAAAGGGTAAGAAACTAAAGGTAGAAAATGGAAGTATTTACCATACTGAAATTTGAAATAAGCATGTTAAAATTCTACTCAACTGCTAAAAATGGCACCTTCTCACTTTCACCAGTGTCTTGACTAAATTCTTCACATCATTTTCTAAAGGCTGTTGAGTTTCCATAAGCCCCTACTTTAGAAACTATGAGTTTGAGTTCATATTCCCTTTTCTGCTAAATTCTGTAAAGTCTCTTGAAGGAAAGAAAATGGAGTTTTATTTTTATTAGATGATTTTGTGGTGTGAAGTAGAAATCATCTCAGCCTCTGATGAGCTAATCTCCCTTACTGTTGCCTGAGTGGCCTCATGAAACTTCAATGCATGTGCCGTGGCTTCCCACCTCTGGGGTTTAGCTTGGGAGCACAGGTAGAGACCTGCCTGAGGAAGCTTTTGGGAACTGTAGAAGGCAATGTCGAATTCAGGAGGACTTTAAACTCCAGACTTTTGTCAAACCATCTGTTTTTTACCCATCTGTTACCAAACCAAAAGCATCATTAATTAATATGATTAATTATTAATCATATTAATTAAAAATAAGTAATGTCAGTAATATAAAATATTTAGAAAAGCTCAGAATGATTGAATGAAAAAACACAAAGGAAACATAAGCTTCCTCCTGGGAGGAAATATATACAGACTTCTATCTCAAAGAATCATATGAAAATTGGTTGTCTCAAAAAAAAAAAAAAGGTTGTCTCCTTAAAACAGGAAATTTTATAATATGTGAATTATGTCTCAAAACATAGAAAGTAGAAAGAAAATAGGAGGTTTTTTTTTTGTTTTTTTTTTAAACAGGCATGCTATTTTGGGCTGAATTGTGTCTCTTTAAAAGTCATATGTTGGCTGAGAGTGTTGACTCTCGCTTGTAATCCTAACACTCTGGGAGGCTGAGGTGGATGGATTGCTTGAGTTCAGCAGTTCAAGATCAGCCTGAGCAAGAGTGAGATCCTGTCTCTACTAAAAATAGGAAAATGAGCTGGGTGTGCGGGTACACACCTATTGTCCCTGGTGCCCAGGAAGCTGAAGTAAGTGGATCACTTGATCCCAGGAGTTTGGGGTTTCGGTTAGCTGTGAGACCATGGCACTCTATCCTGGGGCAACAGAGTGAGACTATGTCTCAAAAAAAAAAAGGCCTATGTTCAAGTCCTAGGGTCCCAGTATCTCAGAATTTGACTATATTTGGAAATGGGACCTTTAAAAAGGTAATTAAGGTAAAATGATGTCATGTGGGTGGCCTCTAATCCAATCCCAAATCCAAATTGGCACCTTATTAGAGGAGGATGTTAGAACACAAACACAGAAAGGTGACCTTGTGAAGAGCAGAGGCAGCCGGCCATCTACTGCCAAGAATGGCATCCTCAGAAGAAACCAGTCCTACTGACCCCCTAATCTTGGACCTCTACCCTCGAAAGCTGTGAACAAATAAGTTTCTATTGTTAAAGCCACCCAGTCTATGGTACTTTGCTGCAGCAAGAATAGAAAACTAGTATGCATGCTATCTTAATTTTAGTGGTTTTAGCTGATTTCATTTAGACCTAGTTACATAAGGCAGCATATATTTTTATGCTAGACAATGTAAGATGCCAGCAATCACTGCCCTCCTCTTTTTCATATATTTTCTTTATATCTTATTCAAATAGGGCCATTACCATGGCAGCCACTTGTTTAACTATTAATATCCTTGTTGTATTATTCTTAAAATACTTAAAATAATTTCTTTTGTGACTTCTTTTCCTTTCTAATTAAGTATAGTGATTAGATTTACTGTAAGCTTCTATGATCTACTTAATGATACCTTATTTCTTATCCATTCTCATCTTTTAAATTGTCCTGATCAGCAATAACACCAAAAAATTGGGGAATATAATATTATTAGCATTTGAACATATCGTAGTGACTCTTTACTGTCCGCCTCCCTTATACAGAAACTCCCCTTTTAGGAATGGTTGTCAAGTCCCACCAACTGGAACAACTTTTTAATAGCCTCATCTTTGACTTGCTTAATGAACAATGGAAAAGGAACTGTGATCTCCTAAGAATATCTAACCTTTATCTAAGGAGATTCTCTAGAATTTGTCATATGCTGTTTTCTTTCAGGTAAGCTCAACTAAAAGCATAAGTTACTCAGGTTCTCTTTTTTGAGAAAATAATATGCTGGCCTAATCTTCATGACTATATCTTTCCTCATTTTCTATATATGTAAAAGAAAAAAAAATCAAGAAATGCTTTAGCCAGCTGTTCTCAGAATTTTTTTAGTGTGTGACTTTGAAACATGTTGGCAGAAGAAGAAGTTGTGAATATTCAAATTAATTTTCCTAGAAAGGATGTAAGCTCTACTTAAAAATTTATTTCTCTTGGCTCGGTGCCTGTGGCTCAACAGGCTAAGGCACCAGCCATGTACACCTGAGCTGGCGGGTTCAAATCCAGCCCGGGCCCGCCAAATAATGATGGCTGCAACCAAAAAATGGCCAGACGTTGTGGCGGGCGCCTGTAGTCCCAGCTACTTGGGACGCGGAGGCAGGAGACTCGCTTGAGTCCAGGAAATGGAGGTTGCTGTGAGCTGTGATGCCACAGCACTCTATCCAGGGTGACAGCTTGAGGCTCTGTCTCAAAAAAAAAAAATTATTTCTCTTATATCATAAGTATAGGCATGGCCCTCGAGATTTGTAATGTAGTTAGGGAGACATACAGTGAGAGACTAGGTTTATAAGCAGCTTATAGCTTAGTAGGAAAGACAGACATTAAACACATAATGAAAAAGAATCACATATATTATAACAGAAATGATTAATTACTGGTTTGATATCATCCTAAGGGAGAGAAACAAGAGGGTGTGAAATAATGAGATTTATCCTTGTCTGTGTGTCACATCTTCCCGAAGATTGGCAAGGAAGAAAAGACTCATTAAATCATTAAATCTAAATTTCAGATAAAGAACAAATAATCTTTAGTGTAAGTATGTTCCAAATGTTGTATGGGACATACTTACATTAAATTTTGTTTTTGTTTTTTTATAATTAAAATTTAATTGGACATTCTGTATTTTATTTGCTAAATTGATTTAGAATTTGAGAAAATTCATACTTAATAATGATTATGTGTTGTAATGGCTACTCTTATTAAGATGATGATAATTATACCCAGAAAATTTCTCAGTTACCTATGAAGGAGCTCAGGAAATTTCACAACCAAAACTACTCTTTTGTATAAAGAGTATTTTGAATTAAAGGCCCTTGAAGAGCAACAGGCCTTGGAAAAGGCTTTCCCTTTTTCTTCATAAAAACAGTCCTATCATAAAGAACAATTGACTTCCCTTCCCCTCTCTGTTATCTCAATGTATTAAAGGCAAGAAAATCAAGAATGCAATTAGATCTGGCCTAAATCATTTTTCATCTCTCAGGTTAGTTTAATTTCCCAAGAGAATCATTTGCAAGTCAATCTGTTTCCCTCACCCATTCATTCTCCCAAGTATCTAGTTACCCTCCTTAGTCAGCATTTATTGCCCCTAAACAGAATTTCCTATATTCCTTACCCCTTCCCCTCTTTCTTTATACATTTCTGGGATACTGCGTAATCACTCTGTGATTCTCCCCATAGGAACAGTAGGTAAATCTCTCCTTTTTCTTAATCTGCTTTATCTTGAGTTGATCTTTCAGCAAACCTTCTGAAATAAGGGGAAGTGTCCCCTCACTTTAACACCTACATTTTTCAAGTGACAAAGTAGCATCAATAGCTAAAATATTTTGCTCTTAAGGAATACTGGGGAGTTTTCTGTGTCAGCTAATAGGGGTTATAAAGGCATTTGTTTCTGGCAGAGTTCTAAATATCAAAGGAGAGATCCTAGAGGATCTATAGCTTCTGTGAAACATTCTCTATAATCACACATAGCAAAATTAACTCTAGATTGTTCATTGTTTAGATTCTGAGTTGTTCTGAAGACTAAGTATATTTATTCTTCCTTCTAAAGTAATGGTTGGATTATTCAAATCTGTGTGTTTTCTGCTAAAAAGAGCCTTGGTTACATCTTTGCATTATTTTCACTGCTCGTTAAAATTATTTTTTTTTCTGCATGTTTCCCTGGAAAACCAATAGATATATAAGGGAATTTTCAGTTTGTGGGTTTTACTTGAGTGAAAAAGCAATATGTCATGATGATTAAATTGAAGGAAACTAGAGCCATACTGCACTGGGTCTTTAATTTGAGAGCTGGGTGAACTTGAGCAAATGACTTAAAATTGCTGTGCTTCATATTCTTTATCCAACCCAAGTTAGCATGAAAATTAAACATGTCTTCTCCCTTTCTCTCTCTCTCTCTTTGTGTGTATGTGTGTGTGTGTGTATATACACATATATTGTACTCAAAACTAATAAATACTGCACACATGCTCATGTTTGCTTAATTTTACTTTATATTTTACTTGGTTTATTGTAGGAAAATGTGGCCTATCTATGATCACACTTATTGTAAGTCCATAAGTTAAAAAATTATGGTACTTATTCTATAGGTAAAAACCGTAACTTCCTTTGCCTTGCATTGTTAAAAACAAAGGGAAGCAGAATACAATAAGTTAAAAGGTAGTTGTGGGCATATATTTTCTATGGTTTTTATTCTCCATGTGAAATGGAAGGGAAGCAAACAAGTAGTGTGAATGATGGGAATCATGATGACTTATGGAAACAGTGGAATTGCCACTGAAGGAGAAAAGAATGTATCTAGTATAATTGAATTATTGAACATTGTTGAGGGCCCTGTCAGGTTGGAGACTGTTAATTTGTAAAGCAACAGTACATAGAGCATCATAGTTTTCACTGTTAGTGTTCAGTAATTCTGTAGAAATGTAAGTCGTTGGAGAAGGTGGAAGTGAGAAACTAAAAATGGGTATAAGTATCTACTTGGGAAGATTTGGAACATCTTCCTAAGTAAAGAATCATGAGGATGGAAGAGCAGGCTTCCAATGTACTCAATATTAATATGGAACTAGTAGATGAACAACCACATGTCTACATGAGAGAAAAACACATTTAAATTCAAGAAGGGGGGAGGAGTTTGACAAACTTGCACCTAATGAATGTAATGCAGGGGTATATGGCACACTTCCTTGGTAAAGGGCTCAACTACAACAACAACATTATTGTTGTTTAACAAACACAAACAATGTAACATAAATGAGTGTGCCCTAATACTAATCTAAAATTTAAAAAAATGGGTATACGTTAATAGCATGGTAACAAGGCAGTAGAAATGTTGGGAAGGCAAGAAAGTGAAGTTAATCCTGGGAAGAGCTGGGATTATGATGAAATTGGAGAGGAGTGGTTGCGGAGAAAGAAACACAAGAAAGTGGAAGCAAAGAGGACAAGTTAGAGACTGGGATATTGCCAGATAGATGTTTAGAAGTGAAGTTTAATGTTCTATATAAAGGTGTGGTCTGGAGCCATCAAGAGAGGGAGTTTCTGGATTGAAAGGGAGATAGAGTTGTGAGAATCAAGGAATTGTAAGATTAGGTTTTACTATCACAAAATAAAGTTGAAGTTAGGAAACTGTAAGACTTCACTCCCTTTCTGACATTGCTGAGGCCTCTCTTCTTCTGGCTTCTGACACATCATTTCCTCTTTGACAGTGTCTCTCTATTTTTGGCTCAGCCCTGAAGGCAAATACTTGGTCTTTTTATTCATGAATTAGATCTTAACTAATGCTGGGAAGGTGGACACTGTGGGAGTGGGGGTGTGGGGGGGCACATATTAATTGATGAAGTAGACTCAAAGGTGTCACAGACTTAAATACCTGGAAACAAGAATTGAAGAAGAAAGAATAACTGAAATCCAAAGTGAATAATAACAACAAAAACTCAAAAGAGCAAGGATTGAACTACATTGGGCTTCTCATTAGGCACAGTTAGAACATTAGGGAACATAGGCAGGGAAGACTTTAAAAGTCCTAGGGGAAGATAATCCTGAGTTTAGAATTATATAGTCTCAGTCAAATTTTCAATCAATTTAACATTAAATGAAGTCATTTCTCCATGTGCAATAACCAGGAAATTTAACTAACCATACATTCTCCATGACAAAATTATTTGAGAGTATATTCCAGAAAAATGATGTTGAAAAATAGTAAAGGAAAATGTAGAGGGTACAAAAATTGATCAAATTCATTCAGGCATTAAACAAAAATTATATCAGTTATATAGCAGATCTCTTCTAAAAAATTGTACAAATTGGAATAGTTCAGTGGGTTCTAAGAATAATGTGCCTGCTGATAACTAAATATAACAAGTAGGAAGTTGTAGACACGGGCATATTACGATGAGAATACATGTCAATTTTCTCAAAAAGAACAAAAAAAGGAGACAGCTTCAAAATTATGTCAGAAAATTATAATTCACATATGAAGTAAATTAACATGAGGGATGATCTGAGCTGGAAGGATTGTATTATTGATCTTGATGACAGGAACATTGTCTTTTGAGTGGCACAGGGGTATTATTAGAATGAAGAGGAAAAAAATGTACCATCCTTATACTACTTGGTAATAAATAACAACCACATATTCATAATAATTTAAGCACTGTTTTATTGACTTTCCACTTTAATCAATTACAGGCAATTGTGTGGAAATATTCTGATTACAAAGCAGAATGTGCACTATATTTGCCTTGACAAGAGAGGTGTGAAGGGGGAAGGAAGGATACTAGTTTGCCTAATTGTTGGGAAAAAGAAATATTACTGTCAGCAAAAACATATCCCCTTCACTCCAGCTTTCCAATCCAATACAGGAGAAAGAGAGAACATATATTTATGAGGAAGTAAACATTAGAGATTAAATGCATATAAAGATAGCATGGAAATGTCTACAAAGTCTGGACAGAATTTCAGACAGATTTATGTAGAAAAGTGGAAGAGAGAACACTTTTCTTACCTCTTTGAGAGACTACAGAACTTGCCTTGTGCTTATCTCCTGTATAACTTCTCTCTTAACCTTGGAAGTATGTGTTCCTAGTTTCAAGGAGCAGACACCCAGTAATTTTGCCTTCTAAGACTAGAAATTCTGACTTCTCATTAGACATAATGTTTTCAAGGTGACACCCAAAGGAGGAGAGGGTTGAGAGATGATTGCCTTTCATCTCACTGTTAAACAAAGAAGCCTTGATCTTCTTACTTTTATGCTTTGGAAGTGTGACTATTTTGCCCTTACATAGCACCTTCTTAGAAAGTGAGGTGACAAACGCAGCAAATGCTCCATTATTTTTGATGGTTGAGTAATATTCCATTGTATGCATATATACCATAGCTTACCAATCCACTCCTGGGTTGAAGGACATTTAGGCTGTTTCCACACTTTAGCAATTGTAAATTGGGCAGTGATAAACAGCCTCATACAAATGTAACTTGGATGGGCCTCGTACAAATGTAACTTGGATGGAACGTATTATTCTTAGTGAAACATCACAGGAATGGAGAAGCAAGTATCCTATGTATTCAACTTTGATTTGAGGACAATTAATGACAATGAATGACACAGTGGGGCATGGGGGAAGGAGAGAGAAGACAGGGAAGGAGGGAGGGGGCAAGGGAAAGAAAACCAAAAAAAAGAAAAGAAAAGAAAAGAAAAGAAAATAGTGTCTAACTTTCATATAAATTGGATTTTAATTTTGACTAAAGTATATTACTTAAATATTAATTTTGTAATTCAACTTGTCAATATGTTGTTTAGGATATTGCATCCTCATCTGTAAGTGAAACATGTTTGTAATTTCTCTTTATAACAATATATTTTCTCCAATTTCAGTATCAGGTGTATCCAGATCAAGTAGAATGATACTGAAATATTTCTTTTTTTATTGTTTATAAGGTTTCTGTAATTACTTGTTTTGTAAAATCATTGTGGTCTATGAGTTTATGACAGTTTGAACTTTGTTATTTAATTCAATTCATTGCTTAATTAGTTTTCCTATGAATAACTGTACTGTGGTTAATATGTTAGCATAGCAGTATTCCAGATAGTTTTTTGTTTGTTGGGAGGTTGGGCTTTGGGGGGGCAGAGTTAATACTTTGCATGAAATATCTTATCTTATAACAGTGAAATTGCTTTCTCTTTTGTCTTGTGATTTTTTTTTTGAGGTGAAACTTAAGCCATGGTATCAGCCTGAACCAGAGCGAGACCTCATCTCTAAAAAATAGCTAGGGCATCATGGTAGGATCTGTATGATAGCTACTTGGGAGATTGAGGATAGAGAATCAATTGAGCCCAAGAGTTTGAGGTTGCTGGGTGCTATTATACCATGGCACTCTACCAAGGGTAACAAAGTGAGACTCTGTCTCAAAAAAAAAAAAAAAATCCACCATCACAGCAAAATCTATACTGATATTTGACAAAAATAGGGCTGAGTAACATGGCCTATCCAAGCTGACACATAAAATTAACTGTCCTGTTATAGCTTCCCCTTTTCTAAAATGTTGCCTTTTGCGGCTGATGTCTGTCCTGTAGACTAATGGGGATTTATCTATGTTATTGCATATATCAGGAGTTTATTCCTTTTTGTATGTAACAAGAATATTCTATGTATGAATTTATATTTTTCTTCTCCACATGCAAGTTGTTGGACACTGGGCTGTTTCTAGAGTTATTATTAAGGCTGCTATGAACATTCGCTTAGAGGTCTTAGTTCCTAGTTCATTTTCAGCATCACTGTATAATGCAGAATGCTTGTGGCAATAAGTAACAGAAAAGCCACTGCAAATTGACTAAAAAAAAAATAAATAAAGAAATGTATTATTTTGTTAACAAAATCCAAAAGAAAGATGGCTGTTAGGGTGCTTGATTCAGCTGATAAACAACATCATCAAATACTCAGACTCTTTCTTTCCAGACCTTCATTTCTTCTGTGTGTTGGTTTTGTCCGCAAGCTAGCCTCACTCCTGGTCACAAGATAGCTGTGACAATGCCAATCATTCTACCCAGATAGAAGAATGTCCAGAGGTAGAAGATAAGGCCGTCTTTTCCTCATTAATTTTTTTTTTCTGATGGTCAAGGACTCTTTATCAGAAGTCTCCCAACACATTTTGCATCACTTCTAATCAGTTAGAATTGCATCACCTGCCCAGAGTTGCATCAGATGATTAAAAAATTGATGGCCACTTAAATTAGCTCAGAGGATCCCACATTCTCTTGGGAAAAGGCTTACAAAATTTATCCTGAAGCACATGGCTGTGCAGCAAAGAGTGGGCCCCCGAACAAAGTTGGCATTTCTCAGAAGGGAGAATAAATCTGTTCCATGTCTCTTTCAAACTGATTCTACTGTTCCTAATTATGATGCACTTTCCAAAGTACTTTCACATCTATTATTCCATTTTTACTAAAGGGGTAACAAAAATTAAAAGAATATTCTTTTAATCTCATTCTTTAGAATATATCAATAAAAATTGTACCGTTTCTCCTTCCATATTTAGTTCTGAATTCTTTCCATCATTTATTCAGCAGTAATCTGCTGAACCCCTATACTGTGGAAGGCTTTGGAGAGTGAATAAGGAAGAATAAATGTAAGATTCTTGTTCTTATCACTTTACAATTTAGTTTAGAAGACAAATGAAAAGTGATAAGTTAACCACAGATGATATAAACAGTGGTTCTGCATAGCTGTGCAGTTGGCACAGGCAGGACAATGATTAATGGTCAAATGACAGTAAGCACCATAGCAGTTCAGAGGAGGACAAGATACCTGTGGGTTGGAATGGGCTGAGAAGCTTTCCAGAAGAGCGGGGCGTAAAGATCAGTCTTGACAGATAGGAGCAGCAGAGGCGAAAAGGAGCAAGGGAGGGCCCAGCAGCGGCATCAGGAACTGTTTGAACAGAGTGTTGGAGCAGTCTAAAATTTGCTTGTATGCAGGAAGTAGAACAGACTGTGCAAATAATGTTTTTTCATTCATTCAATAAATATTTTTTGTGTGCCTATTTTGTCCCAGGCATGATTCCAGTCAAAAGGGATCCTACAGGAAACTAAACAGGTAAAAATTCCTATCCTCATAGGGGCTGTGTTCTAGTTGAGGAAGATAGACAGCTACGTACGTAAGAAAGTTATATCTAATGTCAAATGTAGTAGGGGAATCAGGAGAAGGGAGAGGCAATATGACGGGAGCAGATTGTGATTCTGGGAATGAGTCTGGCTCTGGGCCTCTGAACTGGTTTTTCTGACACATGCGTGTCAGAAGGCAGGGCTGGGTTAGATTGGCCTCAGAGGTTCGAGACAGCAGGTGGTGGTGAGGCTGTGAGTATACAGGAGAGGACAGAGTGGGAGTCGTGCCAGGCCCTCTGTAGTGCTGTGCTTAGTGAGAGGTACCATGGGTGGGGAACCCGTGGCTTCTGATTTCAATCAAGCTCATTCTTTTTAAGCACCAAAGGAAGGGAGGAAAGTTTCATCTTCCTCTGCTGCATCCCTTTAAATAAAAGGATTTGTTTTGTAAAATTTGATTCAGTCAAAGGCTGCAGTTAAGGACCAGGAAGGTCACAAGTTCCCTTAAGGTCACAGGTTTGCCTCTTCTATACGTCTACAGCAAGGAGAGTAAGGTGAGGAGGGTGAGTGGGAGAGATAACCTTACCCTAATGAAGAACAGGAGTTAAGGCTGGAAAAATCGATTGCAGCCAGATTGCAGAGGCAAGGAGATTGGGTGTGGTCTTACTGGACTAGGAGATGGCTCAAGGTTTGTTTGGCACTACTATTTGTTAATGTGATAAAAGCAATGCATAGAACAAGTCCTTTAAGTAGGACTCCTTTAAGTCCTAAGTAGTCTCAATTTTTGTAAGTTCCTAATGCATTACACAGTAAAAGAAAATATAAACAGGTTAGAAAATATCGTGATATATTTACAATTTTCAAATTCAGTAAGTGAATGCTCTTAGCTGATAATAACGATGCTTTTAAATGTGATTTTTCATAAAAAGTTCTAAGCTGTCTTTTAAAAATAGTTCAAAGTGAACTTTTCATAGTAGGTTGGATCATGGGACTGCTATTTAAAGTTGTATGACAAATACCTTCCTTCAATCTCGTCAGCACATCTCTGCAGCTCTGTGTGACCTCATCTGAGCATGATAGCCCTCTCCTTTGGGCTAACCTTCAACTCTTGCTGATTCTCTGATTGCTCATTTTTGGCCCTTTTATCTTTCTCTGTCCTCTGCTGTTGGTGTCCTTTTGACAGTTCTGTTTTTTTTTTTTTTTTGGTTAATGACTTTTGACTAACCCCATTGCTGTTGTGACCCCTGTGTTTTATCTGTATCCCCGTTTCCTGTGTCTGGCTACTTGCCTGTTTCTCTCGACCTGCTGTCATTCACAACCTGGCATGACAGATGGCCATGGGCTAATGGCAAGGGCACTCCATCAGAGCTCTGGCTCTACAATGACTTAAGACACGTGACAGACGGCAGAGAGGAAAACATGAATAGGCAGCACGATGCTTTCCACGGCTCCTGTTTGGTGCCAGCTCCTGGCTAGACTGTTTGTTGTCTACCTAAATGAATCACCGTAAAATGAGACTTAGAATAAACAGAATCTCCTTCTGGGTCACACTGCTAATTATCTTAATTCGGTGCATGGTTTTATAAAGGCCTGTTGTACACAAAGGCAAGCTGGGTGCTATGGGGAATATGAAGATGTCATGACTCTGTTCTTGCCCTTAGGGAGCTTATAGTCTAAGGAGGGAGAAGCCCATGTAAGCTGCAAATTATGTCAAGATAGGAGAAGTCCTGGGGTCATCATTCAAATCAAAATTCAAGAAGCTGGCTGGGCATGTTGGCTCATACTTATAATCCTAGCACTCTGGCAGGGTGAGGTGGATGGATTGAGCTCAAGAGTTTGAGACTAGCCTGAGCAAGAGCTAGACTTTGTCATTACTAAAAACAGAAAAACTAACCTGGCATCATGGCAGGCATCTATGGTCCTATCCACTCAGGAGGCTGAGGTAAGAGGATTGCTTAAGCCCAGGAGTCTGAGGTTGCTATGAACCATGATGATGCCATGGCACTCTACCCAGGGCAACCAAGTGAGACTCTGTCTCAAACATATGGACAAAGTCATGAACTTCATCAGGTGAAGGATCTGTGGATAGTTTTAGGTCATAACTCTTGTTCAGGTATGTGTGTTTCTGGGTCTTGAGAATTACATACTCGTATGACTATTATTCCTGCTAATTGTTTTGAATAATTTAGTAGACTCATGATTTCAGCTTTAGAAGTAATTGCTATAATATGGAATTTATGTATTCCACAGATGAGATTATAAAGTGAGTCTTATTTATTGAAGGGGAGATGATAATGTAAAAATGGCAAAGGAGAAATGGCTCGTTATAATAAAACCATACATAACATATCAAACATTAAATGTTGAAGGTCAGAAAGTATGCAGACTATTTTGATCATTCCATTGTCACTAACCCACTGGGTCAAGTTCAATAGTAGTTGCAGCCTAAAATGACTGTCATTTAACCATTGTAGGCTGTAACTTTTTCACTTGAAAACAAAAATAAAATAAAAATGTAGTAGAACCTCCATAGTTGACCACCTTGCTACACTAACTACCTCCTGAAGTTGACCCAATTTTCATAACCAGACGTGTACAACATATTAGTATCAGTAGAGTAAGCCTAGTTCCTTATGTTGACCACCTCTGTGTGTTAACCAGTTTGTTATAGGCTCTTGGGTCACCAACTCACAGGGGTTCTATATGGTCACGATTGACAAGAAAAAGTCTTCCAAATGCTTTGAAGAAACTTTTTTCTTTGGAAATGTTCTATATGAATTATTTGAAATGTTCCTATGGACTTTCCTAAAGCTTATTTAAAAGCAAATACACTATCAAAACAAACCACTTTATCTCTTTGATAAAACAAATAAAAAATAATGACAATTTTAATACCACTAGAAAATGTATAAGAAGTCCTTTTGGTAAAATGAAGGTTTTTAATACCAGCTGTTTTTAATTTTCCCTATCAATGCTTGCTCAGAGAAATGCTGTACATGTGTGATTCTTTTTAAAAAATTTTTATTAAATCATAATTGTGTACTTTAGTGCAATCATGGGGCACATTGTGCTGACTACATGTATGATTCTTGTTGTGAGGCACATACATATATATAAGTACCACCTGCAAGTCTATTGTTCCCCTATAGTTGCTATATATATGTAGAAAAAGATATATCATCCTGTTTTATTTTATGAGTCTTAGTATGAATCTAAGTATACAAATTAAGGTATGCAGGGCATAGTGGTTTATTTTTCTAAAACTGTAATACCTATTTCAACTTCCTATTTTTCTCAGGCCTAGAAATGTACTCTTATTGATTTGGGGGTTTCTCCCAGTTCCCTCAGAGTCATGACTGAGATGTAGGGATCTCTACTCTGTCAAGATATTGGAAGGTAGCTTTTCTAGTCCTAAAGGCTATCTGTCCACCCACAGAGAACTCAGCAAAAATGTCCCTTAATCCTGTTCTGAATTATGGTAAGAAAATAACCAATTAACATCCTAAAATATCCCAAGATATTAAATAATTTATTTTACTCAAGTTCATTGGTTTAGGTATCTCATTAGGTATTCATCCAAATGTTCTATACATATGCAATATCTCTATGAAACACAAACAAAACTCAGGTAAATACAATCTGAATTTTAATTTATTTTTAGGTATACTTGATGGAGCCATCTTAAATCCTATATGGAAATAGGTATATATGTAAATAAATGAAATAATCATGTGACTGATGAACTCATAAATCTAATTGTTTATAGTCTTATTTTCTCCAGAAAAGATTTCAGGAAGCTAACACAAATGATGCAGTAACATATCATTATAAAATAAATAGATAAAAATGAATCATAAAATAAGTTTATGAAAAATTGCCAGAACTGGGTTACAAATTTAGTTCTGAGATTTTTTAGTGGCCAAAGCAAAGAGAAGATCACAGTCTTCTAAAGTCTTCAGATGTCAACATAACACTGCTCAGAGGTGGCACAATTTCTCCAATGATGGAGCCTTAAAGAGGGGTCGCTGGTAGATATTTATGCACAGGACCTTATAATTTTATGGGCAATATCCTTAATGGCATCCCTAAAAGTGACCTACTACTATCAAGCGCAGTAGACAAAAGAGGATTTTCTAAGGGGCCAAAGCAATGCTGTTCAAGTACTGAGTTCTTTGCTAGTGTGGCTTGAACCATGATTGATATTTGAAACACCTGAAGGAACAGGAGCCAGGGCAGCATCTGGTTGAATTGAACACTTCAAGTTTTGATTGAAGGCCAGGGAAATTCAACATGCCAGCATAATTTTGTGTTTAGGGTTCCTCCACCTTTCATTGGAACTCTGTTGTCAACCCACCTAGTTTAGAGTGGAAAAAACATTACCTTATGACTGTAGAGTTCAGAGCAGAGGAATTTTGGAACCCCAGACAAGCAGAATGAAAGGCAAAGTCAACACCTATATAATTTGTGATGTGGCTTTCAGACAGTGCTATTATCAGTGGATGCCATCTGGTCACTGCCTATTTTTACTAGTTATTTTGCAGCTAGGTGCTCAGCTCATTCGTTTCTGTGTTGCTCATAATGTAAGCAAGTAAGTGTCACATATTTTATCAGAAATGAATTAAGAATTTATTATTATTATTAGCTTCAAAATTCTAAATTTTGGTGCCCCGAGACAAATGCCCAGGTGCTCCAATACATTTTAGTTGTATCCCAAAGTAAACTCTTAGGGCTTTGGGAGGTCTCCTGTTTCAGATCCAAATATTCTCGTCACACTATACCCCAGGAACCTGAGAATCAAAGTCTTCTCTGCCATATTGATTTTTATAAATTATAAGAATGTATTTACTTGCCTAATTCTGCATCGTTTTGCAAGATTCCTGAGAGCAGGAAGTATTTATTAGACTTAAATATATATATTTAAATATTTTTAATTTTTAACTCTAACATATCTTACATGGTTTTTTGTCAATTAAGAAAAAAAAGCAGAGAGTAATTCTTTGCCATATATCCACCCACCAATCAGCATTAATAAAAGATGACATTCCATTGGGAGGGGGAGAGTTAAAGTATAATTTATACTGAATAAGATGTATTATTGTTAAGTGTATAGTGTGAGGGATTTTGACAATTGTATAAACTCTTTTAACAACCACTCAAACCAAGATATATGACAGATCTACCAGTCACAAAAGTTCCCTTGCTCCAGTTTTCCATCTATTCTCTGCCCCTCAGGGATCAACCACTTTCTGGTTTTCTATCACTATGGAATAATTTTGCCTATTTTTGGACTTCAGATGAATGAAATCATCCAGTGTATGTTGCTTTGTGTTGGGCTTCTTTTGTTCAGCATCATATTTTTTGAGATTCATTCATGTTGGACTGTATTATGACAATCCATTTCCTTACACCGACAAATAGTATTTCATTGCACTTGTTCATTTTGCCTGCTGATGAATGACATTTGGGTTGTATCCAGTTAAGTCTACTGGGAAGATTCTTGAACCAATCTTCTTGTGGAACTATGATTCATTGTTTGTTTTTTAAATTTTATTTGGGTGGGGTGGTGGTTATGGTATATATATATTTAGGATTGCTGGGTCAGAAAGTAGATGTATGCTTAACTTTATGGGAGACTGCCAAACTTTTCCAAAGTGGCTGCAACATTTTAATGTCCCACTAGTAATATGTGGGAGTTCCAGTTGATTCATGTCCTCCTCAACATGTGGTATTGTCAATCTTTTCAATTTTAGACATTCTAGTGTTTTTAATTTGCATTTTCCTGATTACTAAAGGTGTTTAGTACCTTTTCATGTACTTACTGGACAGTTGGGTTTCTTCTTTTTAAAATTATCTGTTCAATAAGGACAGTTGCACTAGACTGTTTATTGAAGCTCAATTTACAGTCTCCAAAATGTGGAAACAGCCTAAATGCCCAACAACCCAGGAATGGATTAACAAGCTGTGGTATATGTACACTATGGAATACTATTCAGCCATTAAAAAAATGGAGACTTTACAGCCTTTGTATTAACCTGGATGGAAGTGGAACACATTATGCTTAGTAAAGCATCACAAGAATGGAGAAACATGAATCCTATGTACTCAATTTTGATATAAGGACAATTAATGACTATTAATGACACAGTGGGGGTGGGGGAAGGGGAGAGCAGAGAGACAAAGAAGGAGCGAGGGGTGGGGAAAGGAAGAACAGAGAGGGGGAGAGCAGAGAGAGAAAGAAGGAGGGAGGGGTGAGGGAAAGGAATAACAGTAGAGGAGGGGTGGGGTTTTGGTGTGTGCCACAACTTTTGGGGGCAAGACACAATTGTAAGAGGGACTTTACCTAACAAATGCAATCCGTGTAACCTGGTTACTTGTACCCTCAATGAATCCCCAACAATAAAAAAAAGAGAGAAAAAAATTGTCATTAGTACATATTTTTCCACCATTTGACTTTCAACTTTTCTGTGTCAATATGTTTAATTTGATTCTTTTGTATATGGCATATATGCTATGTAAAACTACTGTATATGTTATACATATTTGAATATCTACTATGGCTGGTCATGGGTGGCTCATGCGTGTAATCCTAGTACTCTGGGAGGCCAAGGTGGGTGGATTGCCTGAGCTCAGGCTTTCAAGACCAGCCTGAGGGAACAAAAACCAAGATCCTGTCTCTACTTTAAAAAGTAGAAAAACTAGATGGGTGTTGTGGTGGGTGCCTATATTCTCAGCTACTTGGAGGGCTGAGGCAAGGGGATAGTCTGAGGCCAAGAGTTTGAGGTTGGTGTGAGATAAGACGCATGACACTCTACCCATGGCAACAGAGTGGTAAAAACAATAAAAACAACAACAAAATCTGCTGTGCATTGCTACGTATACCATATATGCACTGTATATACATATACACATAATATAAATATATTATAACATAATATAAATATAAATATATGCTATGTGCAATTTTAAATTTTAACCTGGCAATATTTTATTTTTCTCATATGGATTAGTCTCCTTATACTCATGGTTACTATAATATTTGCATTTATTTATATTATCTATAGATTAATTGAAGTATATTTTTATCATTCCATATTATCCTTTTTACCGATACAGACATTGTATGTATAGATTTGTTTTTTATTACTCCTAGTGGTTACCTTAGAAATTACAACATTCAAATTTAACTTGCAAATCAATACTTTTATCTTTCTTCTAATCAATAAACGGAATATGTCATTTTTAAACTTCAAATATCTTTTTCCTGCCTGGTCTATGATATTTTTCTCCGGTGTTTCAGACATCTTTTATTGTTTAATCCAACAATGTTCATATTATAATTTTGATTTATACATCAATATTTATTTAGATTTATCTTCATTTTATCAATTTCAATGTTCACTATTCCTTTTTATAACTCAGTTTCACCTTCTCCCGAGGTGTAGTCTTGATTTATTTATTTTTTTCCTTGAAGAAAACATTTTCAAATAAAACTTTACCCTGGAAGTGAGGTATAGTCTTTAAAAGTCGCTTTACTGAGAATCTGTTTGTGATAAATTATCTCACTTTTATTTTGCTAAAATTTCTTTATTTCGTCCTTATTGTTGGACAGTGGTTTCTCTGGATAGTTATTTTCTCCCCAAATTGGAAGATATCATTTCAGTGGCTTTCGGATTTCATTATTGGTGTTAAACTGCATCAAAAATTAGCCGGGCGCTGTGGCAGGCACCTGTAGTCCCAGCTACTTGGGTGGCTGAGGCAAGAGAATTGCTTAAGCCCAAGAGCTGGAGGTTGCTGTGAGCTGTGACTGTACAGTACTCTACTGTGGGCGATCGCGTGAGACTCTGTCTCCACAAAAAAAAAAAAAAAAAGTCAACTGTCATTCTGTCATTTCCTTCTTCAGCCGTTCTCAACCTATGGGTTACAACCGCTTTGTTCCATTTGTAACATCGCAGCAATTAGGAAGGTTGAGAACCACTGTAAGTCAGTTTTTGTTTTTCTCTCCCTAGCTCCTTTTAAGATGATCTCTGTCTGTAGTGTTTTCTAGTTTCATCATAACGTGTCTTTAAATTATTTTTTCACTTTTCCTTCTTGGGAAAGGGAAAAGGAATAAATCTAAACCATTATTTCTAGATAGCAGGGTCTTTGTCTTCTTCATCTGTTTATTCTTAACCTTAGCATAGGCCTAGAACATAAAAGGAATGCAATAAATATTGGCTGTGTAACAAATAATCTATAAATAATTTGAATTAGTTTCTTTATGAAAAATAGAAGGGAACTAGTATTATGTTTAAGCATAACTAATAAACATATCTTATCTCATTATCTACCATGGTTAATAGAAGTTAAAGGAGGAAATTGGAATTTTTACTCACTTTTTCAGGATAAGATTATCTATTTTTTCCTATGAATGCAATGAGACCATACTGTGACTTCACATTTATATAAGCTTCCAATTGGAGGTTCAAAGTCCCCAGAGTTTAATGTTAAAGGTAATTAAAGCCTTATAAATTCTGAATGGTCACTAATCATTATTCACAAATGAATATACCTCATTGTAATTTCAGTCGGACTTATTCTTCAGAGTACAATTTAGAAGAAATCGAGTCTATTTCAAGCCTACATTTCTCAGACTTTAGAAAACCATCACACACACACACACACACACACACTACCACACCACATCAGCAACCAATCATATAAAATGCTGTGTGTTATTCCTTGACTTCTGTAGGCATTCACCGTTTCTCAAAGTATTAAAGTCTTTGTTATGTCTGACATGTGTGAGGTTTCTTCTAACAATTTTGCCAAATATAAGCATCTAGCCTTTCCACACACATCTTATCTTTGCCATAGCACTTTTATAATTTGGGGCAAGGTATCGAGAATAATAATAGCTACTTCATGGCTTACAGTGAGGATTATAGACATTATGTTGTGCCTGCTATGCACTCACTAAGTACTAGTTTTCTGCTCTATCTTCTGTCTACTTCTAGGACCTTAAAGGGTAGCAAAAGCATAATTTCAAGAGACTGTTCTGATGTTTCCAAGCTCTAAAATGACAAGTGACTCAAGTACATATCCGGGGTGAGCAAATACAAGGTTCATAGTTATTATTCTCACAAGAACAGCAAGAAGTAATGACTAACTATTCTGGGAAGATTTTATTTGTGTTAGGTGTTGGCAGCTCTACGTGTATGTGGTAAAGGTGATCTGGAGACATATTTCCTGGGGAATGTAGACTGAATATGTCCACTCTCTCCTGTAACACATGACACTGCTGTCAATATGCTATCCATCCCATCCCTATTCCAAAAATATACAGAAAAGGAGAGCTAAGATCTTGGCATGCCATTAACAAGTGATTTGCAATCAATGAACTGTGTTATTCTCCTTGTTCTTGTTTCATTTTGTGTAAACTCTTTGCCCTATTACAGAAGTTTATAAAGTTCTCTTTTTTAATAAAACACCATAGAATAAATATTTGAGGTCTTGGTGGCCATATAGTCTATTGCTATAACTACTGACCTTTCTGGTTGTAACACAAAAACAGCCAGAGACAATAAAAAACAATTGATCGTAACTCTCTTCCCATAAAACTCTTATTTATGGACCCTGAATTTTGAACTTCATATAATTTTCACATATCATAAAATGTCTTATTTTGCTTTCTTCAGCTACTTAAAATGTCAAAACCATTTCTAGCTTGTGGGCTGTACAAAATAGATGGTGGGGCAGATTTGGCCCACAGGCCTACATCTGCCCTATAGCATTTCTAGATATTCCTTGTTGAGTGAGTATTAGAACATTAGAACTCAGTCATTTCCTGACTGAGTATTAGAACAAACACATTTCTATAGTTAATTATTGTAGCCATTCACTCTTATATGATATGCTGATTTGCATCTTCATTATTTCCTATTGTGCTTATTATAATCACGTTCTAATTGACTTGCCTGCTTCTGGTTTTTCTCTTCTCCATATATTTCTCTAGAGATTATATGATTCAACATGAACTTTTATAAAAATAGTCAGAGTTTTCTATCACCTTCAGGATGACATTCCAGCTTCTTAACATGACATTCAACAATTTTCCTTACCTAGCCCTGATTCTACCTTTCAACCTCATTTTCCACTAGACTCCTCCACAAACCTTTTACACTAGTCACATAGGCCTATTTACCATGCTCAGAACATGCCCCATAGAGGTGTGGGAACAGAAATGCCCATCTTACTTAATTGGTTAAAATAATTTCTTTATTTTAAATTAGAAATATATTTAAGCTGCTAAATAACATCTATAGTAGTTAAAATCCTTATTATAAGCCTGAAAATGAACTTCGTGGCAGCATACCTGGCATAGGTTGAACTCTAGATGTCCTAATTCATTCTACAAATATTTTAGTGAATGCAGTGCCAGATGCTAATCCCAGAAATGGTCAATAACACAACCAAAACTCTTGCATTCATGTCACTGATTGTAATGAGGGCTATGAGGATATAAAAAAGGGGGTAATGTGCTAACGTGATGAGGAAGTAGTCAATTCTTCATTTTATTTTTATTAATTAATTAATTTATTAATTTATTTTTTGCAGTTTTTGACTGGGGCTGGGTTTGAACCCTCCACCTCTGGTATATGGGGCCAGCACCCTACTTCTTTGCGCCATAGGCACCACCCCAATTCTTCATTTTAAACATAAAAACATAGTCTGTGAAAGACTCTCTTGTAAGTATTGAGTGGAGAAAATGATGGATCAAAGTGAGATTGGCCCTCAGGGAGATTATAGCCCGTAGACAGGAGAGACCCTGGGCTGAAATAACTCTGGAAAATGAGAGAAGTACTGACAAAGAAGAGTATTATAGGCATTTCAGGAGGGAGGATGGGGACAGGTAGTGGTTTTATGTAGCCATTTCAGATGAGGCTTAAAAGATGGATATGACTATTCAAGGATCGGTTTTTCTCACCTTTAACATTTAATTGATTGCAAAATCCAGGAAAACACTTCTACCATCCACATTTTGAATTTATCTCTTCCTCTCTATTAGCATTACCATTGTCCTATCATGAGTCTTGTTATCTCTCTCCTGGACTATTGTGATGGCCAACCTGTCTCTTTATCCCATTCCTTTGACACTCTACTCATGTGTTCATGTTACACTAAGGGATCTTTCTAAAATAGAGTCTGAACATGGCCCCTTTGTCATTCAAAATCTTCAGTTGTTCCCCTTTGCTTGCATTGATGATCATTTACTCATTAAAACAGTGGTTAAGAACTTGAGCCCTATTTCAAAAGGAAGATACTTTATTGAATAACAGGAATCCTCTTTTGGATCTCTTAATTTCTATTACCTATATCTTGCATGTTCATATGAACTTAGATACACGCTACATACAGACAAACTATAGACTCCTTGTAGGAAATGCAGTAACTTCAAATGTGGATAGTGCAAACATTCTTAGCACCTCAACCTTAGCACCTCAGTTATGTTTAATTAAAATTTGTATAAATGTATATTCGTCTAAGAGGATAAAATAATATCTAGTCAAGTTATTTTTCAAAAGATTGCACTAAGTTTTGGGGCTAAACCTAAACTTTGTCCATTTTGTACATCTTCTGTGTTAATTTAATTGCACCCTGATGATGTGTATTTATATACAGTGTACAGAAAGTGTTTGTGAAACTTTAATTACCATTGTAGATTATGTATGATGGCATTGCTTAAGAATGTTTTGCTTGTAAAAATTTGAAGGTGCGATCAAATGCTGCTCATTCTTCTGACTTTCCAGAGGCTATCTGAAATGTTAAGCCATTTCCTTCCTGTGTAGTATTTACTAAACAACTTTTTGTATTTTGGCATTTGCATCAAATTGCTGAACAAGAGGAATAGCCACATTAATTCAACAATTATAAAAGCTATTCAGGGAGGGTTGGGTATATAATTTTTTTAGCTCTATTTACATCCCAAAGTAGAAGGATTAAATTTATATTTACTAGAGCTACTCAAAGAATATACTTTCCTATATTGTAAAAACAGGACAACTAAGTCAATCATACAAAAGATAAACATTTATACTATTCTATATTGAAAAAATAACTTGAACCCTAGGCCAGACTTACTAGGATGTGATCCTGGCTATACTATTCACCAGCTGTGTGATATGAGGCACATCATTTTATTACTCTAAGTCTCAGTCTCCTTACTTAGAAAATGGGATAATAATGTTTACATAATGTTGTTCTATGGGTAAAAGTATATGAAGTATGAAGAACAAGTAGGAAATACATAGGAGGTAGTATATATGAATTAATAATGGTCATTATCACCAGAAAATGCTCCACAGATTGAAATGGATTCTATAAATAAACAGCTGCTTTTACATAATTAGAAATTTTTGAGAGTTAATTATATGGCTAAATAATTGAATTTTAATGTTCTTCTTCCCTTGAGTAGGCAGCTAAGGATTATGACTGGCGAATGGTTTTTTGAAGAAAAGGCAAAACGTTTCAAACAAGTCAATGTTCTAGGCACTGATGTTGTCCGACAATCCATCTTAAGGAGAAGTTCAGGTAATTAAAGAAAGTATGTGGTTTCAAAACTGTTTTAATCTTCATTTTGTCTGGCTAAATATCTTCCCTGCATTATGTAGCAAATAAGCACAACTGAATTTCCTGAATTCCTTGGATCATTTTCACAACTTGGTAGCATGAAATCTAAATCTGCAATTCATACAAGGGAAGAGCAAGTCAGTGAAAAGTAAAATTCACGATGATTTTCCATATATCAAACACATTGAGATTTTCAAAGAAACCATTTATCATCATCATCATAGATAGTTCTTCTAATATTTTAATAAATATTAAAGAAAACTACATAAAACATGACACGGTGCCTGTAGCTCAGCTGCTAGGGCGCCAGTCACATACACCAGAGCTGGCGGGTTGGAATCCAGCCCCAGGCCTGCCAAACAACAATGACAACTACAACCAAAAAATAGCTGGGCATGTGGCTGGCACCTGTAGTCCCAGCTACTTGGGAGGCTGAGGCAAAAGAATCACTTAAGCCCAAGAGTTTGAGGCTGCTGTGAGCTGTGATACCATAGTACTCTACTGAGGGTGACTCTGTCTCAAAAAAAAAAAAAAAAGAAAGAAAGAAAGAAAAAGGAAGCTTCATGAAACAAATGAATAAAATGATTCACAGTGTGAAAGCAATCCTTGATTTTCAACTGTATTTACTTCAGATTTCTTTTAAATAGTACTTTTTCTAATGCTACTAAAAAGTGATATTGTGTACTCTGCCTCCTTCCCCCTAAACAGAAGCATTTGGAAATGCAAAGGGGCATTTCTGGTTATCACAATGATCGAGTTGAGTCAGTATCAGCATTTGGTGGGCAGGAGCCGGAGATTTTAAATGCCCTGTAATGCACAGAACAGTCATTCATTCACTGGCACCAAATGCAAATGATAACCCCATGTTGAGAATGCTTTTCATTGCATTCAAACTATAATTTAATTGACTACTTTTTCCCCTGTACCCTCTAACAGCTGATCATTAGTTATATATTGAGTAAAACTTATGTTTGGGAGCAGGTTTCTCATATATGGTGTAGTAAAACTGGAATGGAGATCTTTTGGCCTGATCTTAGGCTACCTTATCTTTTCTATACAGGAGACAAGTGCCCTTGTTTTTAAGTCTAGAAGGTAAGGCTAGGAAGCTTGGAACTGATTGCAGTACTACTGAATGTGGCACTAACCAGGAATGGCTTTTCCAGATAGGTAACATCAGGTATGATGTCACAGGGGAATGGACTGGCGTTACAATTAGACAGTCATCTGTGGCCTCTCCCTCCACTCAAATGCCAGCACCTTCCAGGGTGTAGACTGTTTCTAAAGTCACAGGTATGCACATAAGTGCCTGCTCACCCAAGAAGTCTGACTTACATATTCAGAAACCAGTATATCACTTCTATAACTTTCCTTTTTTTCATTCATAGCTTTTTACTCAAAGTGATGTTATTTGATTAAGCATTTATAAATTAGTCCAGAGTAAAGGGTTGTCAGGAAGGAAATGAATTAACCCCAGGAAACAAAAACTAGGGTGACATTCTTCTGTGTTACAGAAAATCTCTTTACAGGGTTTCTTTTTTATTTCAAATTAATATGAGGGTATAAATTTTTAGGTTACTATGTTCACTTCCAAGGTAAAGTTCAAGTTGTAGAAGAGCCCTTCACCCAAGGGGTGTGCTGAATACACTCACATTATGCACATTAGGTGAGATCCCACAAATGTCCTCCCTCCTCCTTCCAACTACCCTTCTCCACCCCTCCCCCTTCTTCCTTACCCTTCCCTTTGCTAGACTGTTTTTCTGTTTTATCACTTATATGAGTATATAATTATCTGTTTTATCATTTATATGAGTATATAATTATTTATATATTAGTTTCACATTAGTATTGAATACATTGGATATTATTTTTCTATTCTTGAGATACTTTATAAGAAGAATGTGTTTCAACTCCATCCAGGTAAACATAAAAGATGTAAAATGTCCATCTTTTCTTATGACTGAATAGTACTCCATGGCATATATATACCACAATTTGTTAATCCGTTTGTGGGTTAATGGGCATTTGGGTTGCTTCCACGACTTGGCAATTATGAATTGAGCTGCAATAAATAGTCTGGTGCAAATGTCTTTGTGGTAAAATGCTTTCTGTCCTTCTGGATAGATACCTAGTAATGGGATTGCAGGATCAAATGAAAGGTCCACCATTAAAATAGATGAAGACTTTACATCTTTTGTATTAACCTGTATGCTGTATGGAGTTGAAACACATTCTTCTTAGTAAAGTATCATAAGAGTGGAGAAGCAAGTATACAATGTATTCAATACTAATAATGTAAACCAAGTAGGTGGTCTAATACATGCCCATATAAGAGAAAATGCAAATCAATTCAAGGTGGGGGGGAGGGGGAATGATGGTGGGAGAAAGGGCAGGAGGGAGGGGGATGAGTATGCTCCCACTTAATGGGCACAGTGTTAGGGTGTGTAGCACACCTCTTCGGGGCAAAATGTAATTATAAAAGGAACTCTACCTAACAAATGCAATCATTGCAACCCATTTCTTTAGACCCTGAAATTGACCTGAAAGTAACAAAATTTAAAAAAATCAGTTGTGGGATAAATGATGAATTCATTCTTCCACTATAGTCATCCCCAGGAAGCTTATCTTAGCAAACCTGCCGCACACAAGTTCTGGATCTTACTCCTCAGTTAACTGTGGAACACTCAACAAATTAGAAATAACTGTGTGACTGGAAAAGTTAGGATGGAAACAGCATTGCCAATTATTATAGATTTCTTGGTCCTAGGCTGATCTATGAAAGTGAATGTAGAAATGAAATTTACTGTCACTTCTAGCCATTTTGTATGCAAATTTGTCTTCTGATTGTTTTTAATGAGGAGCTGAGGAAGGACAAAGCCAAGAGCAAATCTGTCAGGATGTGGAAAAGTCAGACACTTCACCTTCTGCTGGGCAGAAGGCCAGCCATGACGGGCCCAAGAGAAAAGGGTAAGACACAACCTGTCCAGGAGAATTTTTGACATTTATTCCAGACACCTCTAAAATAAAGACTCCTCGGTTTTTCAAATCTGATTTCACTTCAGTGATGCTGAGGAGGCCAGAGATTCAATGAAGGCAACACTTATCATTCTCCTCAGGATATGCACTTTTAATTACCTTCAGTATGTAGATAAACATTCCCTCTGACTTCAGCAAGTTAGAGTTTTTCTTTTATTCATTTGACCTACCTGGTCTTATATATATATGGTTCCCATTACTTATAAGTAGATGGTTTCATGTTAGGGCCACTCCTGTCTATAAAGAGGTGAAAATTCCTTTTGTTGTATAATGTCAGTACCTGTCTTCTTCAACAAGATTGATAATCTATAAAATATCCGAATTAACAATTTATTACTTGAGCTTAAAGCATCATGTCCCTTGTTTAAAACTGAGACTTCTTTGAGGGGAAAAAAATAACATTTGACTGCCCGAATAGCTAACAATAACAATTCGGTGAGCAAATGTGTGTGTCGAGTGCTGAGAGTAGCCGTGGGAGGTACCTAAGGGAACCTGATGGCCCTGGGACACTAAGGGCAGCAAGGTTCTATCAGGGGAGAAAAGTGGCCCCCAGAACACAGGCTACAAAGACGAAAGGCAAACTGCAGCTTTATAGCTCTGCATTTTGCAGATTTTTCGTTTCTCAGGCAGCTATTTCGGCCAGTTTTTATGGCCAAGGAAGTGAGAGTTTTAAGGTACACCAAGTCACTTGATGGTCCTTTCCAGGCAGCATTGTTTTGTTCTCTCAGCAGAAGGCAACATAAGAGCGTTTGAGCTTTTATCTGGATCCACAATAAGTATAGAGTTCTTTTAGTGTCCTGACTTGTGAGTGGAAGTGAATCCTAAAATGTCCCTCATGAGAAGCCGCGTCTTCATTAATCAGCAGACATGAATGGACAAGGCAGCCTAGACTAGTGTCCTACGCATCCTATTCCATGAATTGATCCTTTCTACCATGCTGAATCCATTTATCACTCCTCTTCCGCAATGCCTTACACCCGTGCATCACACATCACATTGCAATCTATGCCACTCCATGCCACTCCTCCAGTCACACACATACGCATTTCATTGCAAGCTCCTTTAGTGCTGAACCAGTGGCTCTTTTGCCTTTGTGTTGCAGTATCATGCATGATGCCTGACACATCAAAGACAATTGATGTCTTGATTTAATAAGTAACTCCAAGTCCACACATACTCCCAGGAACTATAGTTTGCAGACTTCAGCCCAGGTATCACAGAGTAGGTTACAGAAGAGTATGCTTGGGGCTGGGGGACAATAACTAACTCCCCAGCACAATGAATTGTACCAATCCCGGATCTTTCAAACTGTCATAGCACTAGGCTGAGCCCTGCTGGATCTGAAAACTGGGATCTGATGATTTTCAGTCTTCAAGGAATATAACATTGAGCTGGGGAGAAAAGGTACATATCTGAAAAGTTAATAAATATAAAATAATTTCAGTAAAATGCAAGATGACAATATGAAGTGCCTGCAAGGCTTTCTAAAACAAGGCAGGGTGTTAATTAACCAGAAGAAATGTCATAAGGTGAGAAGTGGTTAAATATTAAATGAGCGGCTAGATAATAAATGCTACTTGGGCACAGGAGCCATCTAAAAAGAAATCCAATTGTAAGTGGGACTTGATGAAGAGCTTGAAATATGTGAGGTTCAGGATAGCAAGAGGAAAAAGAGTGACTTCAGGCAGAGGAGACACCTTAAATAGAGGTGCAGAGGTGGGGAACATGCATGAGGTGGTTCTCGGAGAAGCGTAGATTGACAGTATATTAAGTTCTATTCTCACAAAATAATGTAATTTTCCAGTAGATTGAAGCTTCTGACACTTTAGCAATGATTATCTTCCAGGGGTCTTTGAAATAGAGACAAGTTGGCAGATTCTATTAAGATTGTTGCCAGTATCTTTGGAATCCATTTTTTTTCCCCTCTAGAAAACTGTCAAATATAAAGGAAATGAATTGTTCTCCTCCAATGATATCACTGGTGTATATACAGTTTTGTTTTTTAAATTAAAGAGTGATTGGAAACACAATTGGTTTGGGCACTCAGTATTCCATATCAGAACTTTAATCTAGGTTCCAGAAAGGCTAATTTTGCATAAGTTCCCAATAACTTAGTGAAAAATGGTCCGATTTCATCCATCACGAGGCACTGTACTATTCAAATTTTATTACCTCAGGGAGAAGTGTCATGGACAATATCAAGACGGCTTCTACCACATGAGGTTAGTCATTCATTCCAAAAGAGTTTTTTGGGTTACAGTATGTGCCAGGCATCATTCTAGGCTCAGGGAACCTGGTAGAGGACATGGGAGGAAGAGTCACTGTTACCATGGAGCTGCAGTCTAATAAATGGCTACCTCGATTTGTCCCAGAGGATCATCCTAACTTCCCTTTCTAAGTAAGGTGTGTTCAAGCTCCCTATTCTCAGTATCCCTGCAAATAGGGCCAGGCAATATTTGTCCATTCTCTGGTCACAGGAGTGAGTTCCCAAACCAGGTGTCTTTTGCTTAGCAGGGAGAGAGGCCTGAATTACCAGCCAGTGGTATTGGTCTTTGGAGAATGTCATAACCTTCTCAATTACTGCCCTTGACATTATAGTGCATAGACCCTGGGAACTCCCAAGAACCTCTCCATCCCAAGACTCCTTTACTGAAGCATCCTTCATTGTTGAAAGTGTTAGAAACTTTATTCTTGCAATCTTTTAATGTTTTCTCTTTTATCTTACATATATACATTTATGTATACAATTTCAGATTTCTTCTTAGCAAGTTCAGATCAGCAACCAGAGGAGAAATCATAGGTCCAAAAACTGAAAGTGGTCGGAGCTACAGTTTGGACTTAGACAGCCAAAATTTTCGGAGTTTGAAGTCAGCCCCTGGTTCAGACAGGTAAGAGACATACAGACTGGGCAATGATATAGCCTGAGGATAAAGTTGATACATTCCCCCCCAAAAGAGGTTTCTAGGTGTCTGTAAAGTATTACCACGTGTAGTAATGTATCACTAAAGTGGAAAAGCAAACATCCAACGTCTCAATACTAATATGAAGCCATCCACATAAGAGAAAAATTCACATCCACATAATACACATCCACATAAGAGAAAAATTCAATTCAATTCCAAATGGGGAGAGGGGGAACAATAAAAGGAGGAGAGGGGTAGCCAACAATGAGTTTGCTCCCACTTAATGGCCACAGTGTAAGATTATATGGCATAACTGGGTGCAGGGCACAACTACAAGAGGGTCTCTATCCAACAAATGCAAATATTGTAACCTACTTGTTTGTACCCTTGTATTAACCTGAAATTAAAAAATAAATAAACATCCTAAACAACATATTAACAAGTTGAACAGAAATTAATGTTTATGTAATGTACTTTGGTCAAAATTGAATCCAGTTTATGTAAGAATTAGTCACTATTTTCTATTCTTTTTGTGTTTTCTTTCCCTCATCCCCTCCCTCCTTCTCTCTCTGTCTGCTCTCTCCTTCCCCCATGCCCCACTGTGTCATTGTCATTTATTGCCTTCATATCAAAGTCGAATACATAGGATTTATGCTTCTCCATTCCTGTGATGTTTCACTAAGAATAATGTGTTCCACCTCCATCCAAGTTAGTACAAATGCTGAAAAATCTACATTTTTGATGGCTGAGTAATATTCCATGTTATACATATACCATAGTTTACCAATCCATTCCTGGGTTGAAGGACATTTTGGCTGTTTCCACATTTTAGCAATTGTAAATTGGGCTGTGATAAACAGCCTAGTACAGGTGTCTTTATAATAAAAGTTTTTTTTTTCTTCTGGATAGATGCCAAGAATGGGATTACAGGATCAAACGGGAGGTCTAGGTTGAGTTCTTTGAGGTTTCTCTATACTTCCTTCCAAAACGGTTGTATCAGTTTGCAGTCCCACCAGCAGTGTTAAAGTGTTCCCTTCTCTCCACATCTGCGCCAGCATCTGCAATTTTGAGATTTTGTGATATAGGCCATTCTCACTGGGGTTAGATGGTATCTCAGGATGGTTCTATTGCATCCTTATTTATAAGTGAAATATGTTTGTAATTTCCCTTTATAACAATATATTTTCTCTAATTTTAATATCAGGTGTATCCTGATTAAGTAGAATGATTTTGAATTATTTCTTCTTTTTCTATTGTCCATAAGATTTGGCATGATCTGTTTTTTGAAATTATCTTCTACTTTTATTTATAAATATTAGTTGTCTATTTTTTGAGACTTAGGAAAAAAATAAGTTCACTGATGACTCCATACTGAGCCTCAGAGTTAAAGCATTCTATAATAGACATACTCTTATTTGACAATGTGAATGTTATTTTCTTTGCATTATTATTATTAATATTGCTTAATATTTAAATGCAGTAATCGTCTGATTTCTTTTCTGAATGTATTTGTCTTCTTTCATTCTTTTTGAGGTTTTTGTTTCTCGTCCTTATCTTAAATGCTGTTATTGTTATTAAACGTTAAGCCTTTTTTTTTTTTTAGTGAGAAGTTGTTTTTTATTTTTATTTATTTATTTTTTTTTATTGTTGGGGATTCATTGAGGGTACAAGAAACCATGTTACACTGGTTGCATTTGTTTAAACGTTAAGCCTTTTTAATTCTGTGAAGGCAAAAGGTGGAAACCAACACATGTATATGTA
>CAUYON010023078.1:0-27369 GCA_963573935.1 Arctocebus calabarensis | reverse complement strand
TAGCCATTCGTCTGTCTTCTTTAGAGAAGGTTCTATTCATGTCTCTTGCCCATTGATATATGGGGTTGTTGGCTTTTTTCATGTGGATTAATTTGAGTTCTCTATAGATCCTAGTTATCAAGCTTTTGTCTGATTCAAAATATGCAAATATCCTTTCCCATTGTGTAGGTTGTCTATTTGCTTTGGTCATTGTCTCCTTAGCTGTACAGAAGCTTTTCAGTTTAATTAAGTCCTATTTGTTCATTTCTTTTGTTGTTGCAATTGCCACTGCAGTCCTCTTCATGAAGTCTTTCCCCAGGCCGATATTTTCCAGTGTTTTTACTATGCTTTCTTTATTGTTTCATGCCTTACATTAAAGTCCTTTATCCATCTTGAATCAATTTTTGTGAGTGGAGGAAGGTGTGGGTCTAGTTTCAGTCTTTTGCATGTAGATATCCAGTTCTCCCAACACCATTTATTGAATAGGGGGTCTTTCCCCCAAGGTATGTTCTTGTTTGGTTTATCAAAGATCAGGTGGTTGTAAGATGTTACTTTCATTTCCTGGTTTTCTATTCGATTCCAAATGTCTATGTCTCTATTTTTGTGCCAGTACCATGCTGTCTTGACCACTATGGCTTTGTAGTACAGCCTAAAATCTGGTATGCTGATGACCCTGACTTTGTTTTTATTACTAAGAACTGCCTTAGCTATACTGTTTTTTTTTCTGGTTCCATACAAAAGGCAGAATTATTTTTTCCAAGTCTTGAAAGTACAATGCTGTTATTTTAATAGGGATGGCATTGAATCTGTAGATTGCTTTGGGAAGTATAGACATTTTAACAATGTTGACTCTTCCCGGCCATGAGCATGGTATGTTCCTCCATTTGTTAATATCCTCTGCTATTTCCTTTCTTTGGGTTTCATAATTTTCTTTATAGAGGTCCTTCATCTCTTTTGTTAGGTATATTTCTAGGTATTTCATTTTCTTTGAAGCTATGGTGAAGGGAATTGTGTCCTTAATTAGCCTCTCATCTTGACTGTTATTGCTGTATACAAAGGCTACTGACTTGTGGACATTGATTTTTATATCCTGAGACATTACTGTATTTTTTGATGACTTCCAGGAGTCTTGGGGTTGAGTCTTTGGGGTTCTCTAAGTATAAGATCACATCATCATCAAAGAGGGAGAGTTTGACCTCCTCTGCTCCCATTTGGATGCCCTTTATTTCCTTGTCTTGCCTAATTATATTGGCTAGAACTTCCAAGCACTATGCTGAATAGTAATGGTGACAGAGTACAACCTTCTCTGATTCCAGTTCTAAGAGGAAAAGCTTTCAGTAAAATATTAGCTGAATATTAGGGTTTGTCATAGATAGTTTTGATCAGTTTCAGAAATGTGCCACATAGGCCTATACTCTTCAGTGTTCTAATTAGAAAAGGATGCTGGATTTTATCGAATGCTTTTTCTGCATCTATTGAAAGGATCATATGGTCTTTGTATTTGCTTCTATTAATGCAGTGGATAACATTTATGGACTTGCGCATGTTAAACCGGACTTGCATCCCTGGGATGAAACCTACTTGATCATGATGTGTGACTTTTTTCATGATAAGATGTAACCTATTGGCTAGGATTTTGTTGAAAATTTTTGCATCTATATTCATTAGTGAAATTGGTCTGAAATTCTCCTTCTTAGTTGGGTCTTTTCCTGGTTTTAGTATCAGGGTGATATTTGCTTCATGGAACGTGTTGGGGAAGATTCCTTCCTCCTCATTTTTTTGGAATAATTTCTGCAGTATGGGAATAAACTCTTCCTTGAAGGTTTGATAGAATTCTGGTGTGAAGCCATCCAGATCAGGACTTTATTTGTTGGAAGATTTTTTATTGTTTCTTTAATCTCAGAGCTTGAAATTGGTCTGATCAGGAGCTCTATTTCTTCCTGGCTAAGTTAGGAAGAGGGTGTGATTCCAAATATTGATCCATTTCCTTCACATTGTCAAATTTCTGGGCAGAGATTTTCTGGTAGTATTCAGAGATGATCTCTTGTATCTCTGTGGCATCAGTTGTTATTTCCCCTTTATCATTTCTGATTGAGGTTAGTAGCGACTTTACTTTTCTTTTTCTGGTTAGTCTGTGGGCCATGAATTTTAAATCATTATAACTAAGCTCAACCACATCTTTATTAGTCAAAATAGGAACCACTACAATCAAGACATTGTTACCAATGAGAAATAAGTTTGTCTATTACTGTAGTGTAAAAATACATGCTTTGAGATTTGGCGAAGTTTTGGAAAGCATTTTCTTCATCCTGCTAGTTGTGGAAGCCTTTTCTCTGCAAAAAGATGTCAAGATGGTTGAAGTTGGTTGGGGAGAAGTCAGGTGTACATGGCAGATGAGGCAAAATTCTGCAGCCAAATTCGTTAAACTTTTGAAGCATTAGTTGTGCAACATGCGGTTGGGCATTATCATGGAGAAGACCTGGGACATTACTGTTGCCCAGTGCCAGCTACAGGTATAGTAATTTTTGATGCATCTCATTGATTTTCTCAGCATATTTCTTAGATGATAATGGTTTTACCAGGATTCAGAATGCTGCAGTGGTTCTCAAACAACCCTTTCACGGGGGGAACCTAAGACCGTCCTGAATATTAGATATGTACATTTCAATTCATAACAGTAGCAAAATTACAGTTATGAAGTAGCAACAAAAATAATTTTATGGTTGGTGGTCACCACAACATGAGGAACTGTATTAAAGGTCATGACATTAGGAAGGTTGAGAACCACTGGATTAAGTAAACAAGGCAGTGAAAGATATAATTTCAGTATAAGGAACAGCAGCAAATGTGCAAAATATCTAGTATATGAGCACATCATATTTGAAGAGCCTAGTGGATCAGACTGTCAGCAGACCACCAATTAGTGACCATGAGCTTTTTTTGGTGCAAGTTTGGCTTTGGGAAGCACTTTGGAGGTTCTTAGTGCAACCACTGAGCTGGTCATTACCAGGTGTTATATGAAATCCACTTTTTGTCGCATGTCACAATCCAAAGGAGAAATGTTCGCTAGCTCAGATTTTTGGTCAGCTCATGAGACACCCACTTAAAAGTTTTTTCACTAGAATGTTTATTACAGTTCAATTCATAATTGCCAAGTCATGGAAGCAACCTAAGTGCCCATCAACCCATGAATGGATCACTAAACTGTGCTATATGTACACCATGGAATACTACTCAGCCTTTTAAAAAGATGGAGACTTTACATCTTTTACATTTACTTGGATGGAGTAGAAATACATTCTTCTTAGAAAGGTATTACAAAGATAGAAAAATAAATACCCAATGTCCTCTATACTAATATGAAATCAATATATAAATAATTGCATGCCATAAGAACAATAAAACACTAATATAGTCTAGGATGGGGGTAGAGGGAGATAGGACTGGGGAGGTGGGACGGGGAAATGATTGGCAGAAGAAGGGAGGGCATAAGGCAGGATCTCACCTCACTAATGTGCACACTGTGAGGGTGTATAACAGGCCCCCAGGGTAAGGAGCACTTTTATAAATGGAACTTTACCCTGGAAATGAGAACAATGTAACCCCAAAATTTGCACCCTCATATTAATTTGAAATAAACAAAACTAAAAAAAAAAAGCAAAAGTTTTTTCACCTTTCCATTTGGCTTCAAATGCCGAATGACCATAGAATGGTTGACACTGAGTTCTTCTGTAACTTCTCATGTAATTGTCAGAGGATCAGGTTCAATGATTGTCCCCAACTGTTCTTTGTCAGCTTCCATGGCCAGTGCTCCTCACCTTCAAGGCTCTTATCTCCTTTACAAAACTTGAATCCCCACTGCAAGTACGTTTGTTAACAGTTCCTCAGTCAAATGTATTGTTGTCATGAGTTGTCTCCACTGCTTTACGACGCATTTTGAACTCAAATAAGAAAACTGCTCAAATTTGCTTTTTGTCTAACATCACTTCGAAAGTCCAAAATAAGTATAAAATAAACAGCAAGTATTAAATCATTAGAAAAATAAAAGTGAGAAATGCAAATTAACATGATGTATAACACATTTATTTAAGAATGTATTCTGTTTTCAACAACATAAAAGCCACAATTATCATTGCACTAACCTAAATAAAAGTCAATACTAAGAGTAGTTGTCATTCTTTTAGATATTTCCAGAAATGCTGGAATAAGGGCATATGACGAACAAGCAATTTTCTGTTAAAAAATATCGTTAATGGCATGGCTGCCACCTGTGTAAAACTTTAACATGTTAATGGACTCATTTCATCAATACACAAATGGCAGTCCATAATTTTTAGCTTCATTTCACCTGGCACTCAGGTTCATCTTTCAGCATGTTGCCAAGACGAGTAGACAAGTCACAGATACTTTTTTTTATTTTTTGTGATTCATTGAGGGTACAAAGAATTAGGTTACACTGATTACATTTGTTAGGTAAAGTCCCTCTTATAATTGCATCCCACCTCCTACAGAGAATATTGCTGAAAACCATAATATAACAATGACGCTTTTCTTTTTGATCTCTGATGGAACTGTGTTTATTTTATAGTTAAGCAGCCTTCGGTGTCTTATTAAGAAAAAATTATTCTCTACCCTACATATTGTATACCCACAGTACTCCTGTCAGTGGCAGGGTTAGAAAGTATATGGCAAACCTTCCTACATAAGGTAAAATAAAATCATTGAATAAAAAAAGTAATTAAATTTGGTATCAAACCAAGATAAGACCTACATTTTTTTTTTTTGAGACTGAGCCTCAAACTGTCACCCTGGGTAGAGTGTCATGGCATTACAGCTCACAGAAACCTCCAATTTCTGGGCTCAAGCGAGTCTCCTGCCTCTGCCTCCCAAGTAGCTGGGACTACAGGCGCCCACCACAATGCCTGGCTATTTTTGTTTGGGTTGCAGCCATCATTGTTGGTTGGGGGGCCCAGGCTGGATTCGAACCCGCCAGCTCAGGTTTACGTGGCTGGTGCCTTAGCCTGCTGAGCCACAGGCGCCGAGCCAAGACCTACATTTTTGATGCTAACACATTTTTGGTGATAATCTACTAGTTTCAAATGGAAAAACATATTGATTTCCTATGGGACAAATTTCAGTCTAAAACATGGATTATAAAAATATGGTATTTTTATGCCCATTCTATTCATCCTTGAAACTCCCCTATGGAATCTGGAAACAAAACTATTTTCATCATCATAATAAGATCACATTTACCTTTCTTTTTTAACTCATTGTCTTATAAGTAAGTATTAAGGTTGAGTTTTTCAGATGTTCTATGACCTGATATTACAATAAACATTAACATGCTTATGAGTGATCAGCTGCCAGATATTTAAAAGATTTTTAAAACAGTAAAACAGTATCACACTTCCCACTAATTTTTATTATGGAAAATATAGTTTTTAAAAATAAAATTATTATGTTATTGTGATTGTATTAGTTATATCAATAGGTGATGGGTTGATTATTGCTATTCTGAAATAATAAATACATGAGAGCTGTCCAGAAAGTATCCAGCCAAGTCGGTCTGTATTTTTCACATTATATGGCTGGATACTTTCCAGACAGCTCTCAGATATTTTGCTTTCTCTTCACTCTTAACTTCTACCATGGTGAATATTGATAGGTTTGATCCACTTAAACAGAAGCTTTCTAGGATCATTCAACAATTATAAGAGTTTAAATGATTCCTCTGAGACCAGAGAGTTTGAGGACTGCTTATCTAAAGACATGACTATTTCTATCTGTTCTTTGTTTATCTTAAAAACGTTGATGTAACAGTTCAGGAATTTTGAGCTTCTCATAAAGAAAATAAACATTTAACCCTAATGCTATTATTTTCAGAAGGTGCCTTAGAAGATCTAAAGTGAAGGTCAATATTACAGTAAGTTCAATTAGCAGGAACACATCGCCATTTGTGATGTTGAGTGAAATTCGGAGAAATAGCACCAGAATAAATAGAAAAGAATCATTTCTGTCAAAGTGTTATGTATTTACTTATTAACCTTAGGCATTTCTTATAGCATATCGTGATTTAATATGTATAAATACTTAAAAATTTTTAACATCAATATTTTTAATTTTAATTTTTTTAAAAATATAATGTAAAAATAATTTCAACTCAAAAGTATTTTCACTTCATGTGTTTCTTACTTTATGATTATGAAAAAGCCATTGAGTTATAGCTGCAAAGCAACTTACCAACTTTCCGTTTCATAGGATAGTCAAAGCATCATATTTGGCATTAAGTAATTACAGTATGTTTCTCTTTCTTTCAAAAATAATTCTTTGAAAGAACTCAGAACTTAGAAAGCTAATTTCTACCACCAAACTCTGACAAGACATCTAAATCTTATTCTGAAATTGCTGGTTCAGGCTTAGACTACTTCGGAGAAAAATCTGCCAATCAAGTTAAAGTGTCTGGTGGCCCGTCAATCCTTGTCCAGAAGCAATTAGAAGAAAATGACCTATAGCATTTCCATTTGTACAGAGAACATTTAAAGGCCTGTCTCAAAGGGTAAAAGGCTATTTTATTAAGCCATTGCTGACAGAGAAAGGAGACTCTCTTGATGGGAGTTCAGCCCATAAATAATGTTCTCCTAGAAATAAGCAGTGGCATTCATGCCCTGGGACTAGAAAGGAATTAGAGCAAACACCGAATACAAAGTAACAAGCCCACATTACAAGAATTTGCTTAACATTCCTTTTGTATGTGTGTGTGTGTGTTTTAAAAATGACATTTTGGTAGGTCTCTCAGATTGTATTAACATTTGGCATGTGTAGGACTTTGAGTATTTTAGGGTTATTAAAAGTAAAACTTGATCTTTCTTGTATATTCATAATATCAAAAATGAAAACCTGATTTATCAAGTGTGATGGTTAGTATTTCCCACCTAGCTAGTATGCTATAGTTAGTAGAATAGGGTTTCAAGAAGAACTGTTTTGTTCATGTGTCTCTGCCAAGATCTTGAGTATAAATAGATCCCCCATTTCTCTTTATGAAAGAAGAAAAATGACAATTTTACCTTAAGATATGGTGAACGTTAAGTGAACTTTTATAATCATTGAATACCCGTGCACACTAGTAACTCTCCAGGGAGCTAGAAACTGGATCAGAGTGTGGAGGGGAGAAAGTGTTCTGATTACCTGTTGCAGTGGTTTTGCTTTTGTGTTATATCTTTATTGTGTACGGGATTAGAAGCAACCATGGAAAACGACCAGCCTATATGACTATGAGATAAAATTGTTGGTAGTGGTATAAAATAAGGAAAATATAAGGCACCTTTAAGCAAGTATAGTCTGGGTTCAAATCCCATTTTCTATATCTTGCTATATGACCAAGTTTCTCAAACTCTGTGAACTTCAGTGTCCTCCCTTGAAAGATAGAAATGATGATCATTACCTTAAAGCAGTGGTTCTCAATTAGATGCAATTCTTCCCTCCAGGGGATATTTGGTTATATATGGAGACATTTTTGGTTATCACAATTAGGGGAGTGCTACTGGCACTTGGTGGGTAGAGAGCAGGATTGCTTGTTGCTAAACATCCTACAATGCACAGGACAGTCCGCTCACCCCCAAACAAATAATTATCTGACCTGAAATGTCAATCGTTTCCAAGATAAAGAAAATCTAAAGCAGATGCTGTTGTGAGTCTCCAGACAAATGTTCCCTATGAACACACCTAGCAAAGTACCTGGGACACTATGAGTGCTTAAAACACTACTAATTCCTGTGTCAGATTCACTCTTCTATGAGAACAAATGTATTACCTATAGCATTGTCCTAAATGTGAACCTGTTGAGCCCACTACGTATTTTATTAGCTGTATTTGCAATTTTTCCCCTAAATTCCTCTCCTGAAATTATCCATTGAAGCCCAAAGAAAGCTTACATGTGATATAAAGATGTCTCTAAGACCTCTTGCATTTATGAGCTCCAGGTAAAATGATCTTTCTTCTAGTGTCTGTTGAGGCAGAATGGAATTGAAGTGGGAAAAACAAGGTTTCCTCATATACCAGGATCCACTGCCTACAACTCTGCCTTTTCTTTGCTCTATTATCTTCAGCGTCTTCCTTATCTGAGTATTGCAGTTTTTAGACCCCCTGCAGTTATGAAGCTGCTTTAAAAAATAGTAGCTGTAAAAAATTGGCTACATGACTCTAAAACATTTTCCAGGCTCAAATACCCCTCACATTTATCTCAGTCCAGCCCCCTTAAAGAATGAGTTGATCAGTATCTGACAATGTGACTACAATGCAGTTTGAACATAAAACAAAATTACAATGATTGTAAAACAAATCAGAAAATTAGATAATTCTGAGTATTGGTAGAGGTAGAGGATTTAGGATGCTACATGAATTACTGGTGGGAGCATAGACTAATACAATTTGACCTAGTATATAGGTACTCTAATGTGTAGCAATCCTATTCTAAGGTGAAGAGGCATAATGGCCTCCACTGAATTCTTATTTGTGGTGTCTGGAATCGATGGAAGTTGGAGGTAAGAAGGTTGTCTGGTTGTTCATATCTGAAAAAGTAAATGGGTGGAGACTACTATTGTACATCAATGAATACTTTGCAGCAGATATTACCAACGTCACAAAATGGCTGGAATCTAAAACATGGAAAGAGAAGCAAACACAACAAAACAAAATGTAAGCTATAAAATATCATTTATAGAAACTAAAATAGATGCTCATACACATTTTGAAAATATAAAAGATACAGTCAAGTCTATCTGAATACTTGTTCAGTTGTTAATAGGAATAGGAGTGGAATAAGAGGTAAGGGAAAAAGAATAAAGGGCAAATAGGCAGGCAGGTGGGAAGGAAGGAAGGTATCTCGTACATATTAATGACGATGGTATATTATGAATTGAAGGGTGTAAATTTAAATATGTATTTACATTTAAAATTTGTAGATTTTGCAAATTATACAAGAGCTAGGAATTACAGGAAGGTGCTAGTGAGAAATTATTTGAACCACACCCCAAACACTGAAAGAGTGAGAGCAGTTAAAAATTAAGTAAACGATAAATGGACAAGGATGGAAAAAAAAGATAAGGACCTCAAAAGAGAATTATTTGATGTTCAAAGAATCAAAACTATCTGTGAGAACTATCAGTAAACCCCTGAAATTATTTTCCCCCAAATGATTCCATTATTAAGCTGTGGATGTTGGAGGGGTAAAAAGAATTCATCCTAATAGTGAGTTGGATGAATCAATACTGATTTAACCAATTTTATTCTAATATATGATGGAAAATAATATTTTAAAATGTAAACCGTACTTAATTTGGAGTCCTATTTAAAAATAATAACAAAGAAATTTTTGTTTAAATTATGGAATATGTAATTTTTAGTTTAGACTTCATTAAGATTCCCTTGTTGTAGACTTTTCCTACTTCTGATTTATCCTAGAATACTAGTGAACACCTGCACTCCTTCCAACATCCATTCTTCTAGTCCTTCTGTTTTAGAAAAACCACCTGCACCTTGTCGGGTTGCTCTCTACCATCACCTCCTTGGGACCTACAGCATCATTCTCCCTTTATCTCTAGTGGGAAAATGTTTTCTATCACTTATGAGCAAGTCTCTCAAAGTTGCCCACAGCAGAGATTTTTTGAGTTTCTGTAAATGAAGATCTTTTTTCAGATCACATTCCTATGCTAACTAGAATTCATAGCCAATAGAGTAGACAGACTGAGTATGTAAATACTAAACCCTTTCACTTGGGCACCTTCTTCTGTCTTTCATATATTTACCCCTTATGCTCTCACTCCAATAATTCTTTGATGCACCTGATAAATTTAATCTATTTACCCAATCACATTTCAGTGTTCCTCACCATTTTGTGTGCTTGTTTAAAATTTACTCAACTTAAATTTCTTGTGCATTAAAAAAAAAGTACTCTCAAACCATTGGATTCTTCTAAACCTTCATTGCACTCACCAAAAGTCTTACCTTCATTTAATTCATATCTTACCTAATCATACTTGTCCTCACGCAGATATGTGAGACAGAGAAACTAACCAATCCCATTTTAACTGTGTGAGCATTTATCCCAAGTAATCCTTTGTACTTCCTGGAAAGCCTGCTATACCACTGGACACATTGTGAGGATTATTTTCACTCTTTCACTCTTTCACTCTTTGCGAGGATTATTTTATACCTTCTGACGCAACTGATCACCAAAGTCTCTTATGCCAAATAGGTAGAGTTGAATTCTCAACCAAATAAAAAACAAATCAGGAGAACAGCCTCCTTTTATATCCATGACCAGATATACCAACCAACCTGTGTCTATACACACACTGTCTACATTTCCTCCTGGGAAAACACTTGGCCTAAGTGTTCTAGTATGAGGTCAGCTCCTCCCCTGGCACACTGAATCCCACTCCCTCTTTCCTCTTTAAGTGTGTTGCCTTTCTCTCCTGAATGATCAATCTTTCCTTTCTGTTAGATAATTTCCAATCATCACATAGATGTCCTATTATTTTCCCCATGTTAATAAAAGAAAAATAAAAAATAGACTTTCTTTGACCAACAATTTCTCCATTTCTGTTATGTTCTGTTTAAAACTATATTACTCTCAGAAATATTTCTGTATACCAATAATGGACTATCTGAAAAAAGATATAAAAGACTATTCCATTTACAATAGCTGAACAAAACTAATATACCTACAAATAAACTTAACCAAGGAGCAAGTAGGTGAAAGATCTCTAAATTTAAAATTATAAAAGTTTGATAAAATAAATCAAAGAGTCCAGAAATAAATGTCAAGATGTCTCATGTTCATGGATTGGAAAAATTAACATGCTAAAATGTCCATATTACTCAAAGTATCAAAATGATCTACAGATTCAGTTTTATATCTATCAGTATATCAATTACATTCTTTGGAGAAATAGAGAAAAATACTAAAATTCATATGTAAGCACAAAGACCCCAAAGAGCCAAAGCAGTTCTGAGCAAAAAAGACGAAGCGGTAGACATCACATCACTTGACTACAAAATATACTACAAATCTTTAGTAAGTAAACAAAACAATATGTTACTAGTGTAAAAACAGACACATAGACCAATGGAATAGAATAGAATGCCCTAAAATAAATTCATGAATTTACGGTCAATTGATTTTCAACAAAGATGCCAAGAACACACATGGGGGAAAAGACAGTCTTTTCTTTCATTGCTTCTTTTTTAATTTCAGGTTAACATATGGGTATGCATGTGTAAGACAAAGTCCCAGTTCTAGTTGAATTCTTCACCCTGAAGATGTTCCATATACCCTACATTGTATTCAAAGATAGTTTTTTTTTTTCAATAAATGTTGCTGGGAAAATTGGATATCCACATGTAGAAGAATGATATAGGACCCTCGTGTCACATCATATACAAAAATCAATGCAAAATAGTTCAAAGATTTAAAACCTGAAGCAATAAAACTAGGGGAAAAGCTACATGACATTCATCTAGACCATGGTTTTTTGATATGACCCAAAAAGCACAGGCAGCCAAATCAAATAGAGACAAATGGGATTATATCAAATTAAAAAGCTTCTGCACAGCCCAGGAAACTATTAACAGGATAAAGAAACAAACTCCAGAATGGGAGAAAGTATTTGTGAACTATACTCTCGATAAGGTGTTAATATCTAGAATATAGAAGGAATTTAATTCAACGGCAAAGAAAAACCATGATCATCTCATTAAAAATGGGGCAAATGACTTTAAAAGATACTTCTTGAAAGAAGACTTACAAATAGACAACAAGCAAGTGGGAAAATGCTCAATATCAGTAATCAACAGAGAAGTGCAAATTAAAACCACAGGGAGATAACACCTCATTCCAGTTAGAATGGTTATCATCAAAAATACAAAAGAAACCGTATGTTGGTGAAGAGGTGGAGAAAAAGGAACAATTATACACTGCTGCTGAGATTGTAAGCTAGTAAAACTGTTATAGAAAACAGCATGGAGTTTCCTGAAAAAATTAAAAATAAACCTGCCTTATGGTATAGCAATCCCATTACTGGGTATCTGTCCAAAGGAGAAAATACCAGTATGTTGAAGAGATATCTGCAGAGAGGGTGCAGCACTATTTACAAATAGCCAAATTATAGAAGCAACCTAAGTGTCCAACAATGGATGAATGGACAAAGAATATGTGAGACATATACTCAATAGGACACTCTATAGCCATTAAAAGGTATAAAATCTGTCCTTTGCAACAACAGGGATGTACCTGGAGGACATGGTGTTACAAGGAAATAAGCCAGACTCAGAAAGACAAATACTGTATGTCCTTATATGTGAAATCTCAAAAAGAAAAAAGTTGACGTCATAGAAGCAAAATGTAGAACAGAGACTGGGGAGGGGAAAACGGAGAAGAGGATGGAGAGAGGCTGGTCGATGGCTACAAAGAAATAATTAAATCGGAGGAATAAGTTCTGGTGCTCTTTGCACAGTGGAATGATTATGGTTAATAGTAAAGTATCACATAATACAAAATAACTAAAAGAGAGGCTTTCAAATATTCTCATTACAAAGAAATGATAGATATTCAGCAGGTCATAGACACGCTAACTATTCTAATTGACTCATTATACAATATGAATATATGTCAAAACATCAAATTGTACTCTCTATATATGTACAACTACAATGCATCAATAAAAATGTAAAAGTAATGGATTGGAGCTTGTAGCTCAGTGGCTAGGGTGCCAGCCACATACACCAGAGCTGGCAGGTTCGAATCCAGCCCAGGCCCGCCAAACAACAATGACAACTACAACCAAAAAATAGCCGGGTTTGTCGTGGGTGCCTGTAGTCCCAGATACTTGGGAGGTGGAGGCAGGAGAATTGCTTAAGACCAAGAGTTGGAGGTTGCTGTGAGCTGTGATGCCACAGCACTCTACTCAGGACAACATAGTGACTCTGTCTCAAAAAAAAAAATGTAAAAATAAATTACTGACCTCTACTGTTAGCTATAATAGTGTACTTTGCATAAGTTCAAACTTTTACCAAGAACAAATAGAAAATCTTAATGAAGAAACATTTATTTGAAGGAATCAGAGAACTACAAAGGCAGGCAAGATTTGACATCCCAGATCCAACAGAGGGAACTGCATTGCTTTTTCCCTTGAAGCATGTGAAAATTGCTAAGCAACAGAGGGTGTACAAGGAATAGGGTGTGTAAGGCTGAAGAGACAAACAGAACGACAGGAAGTTGTGAAAAGCTCAGTTCAGTGAATGCCAAGGAAGAATGACTCTGGTAATTAAGAATTTGATTTTGGTAAAACAATTTTTCTTTCTTCTAGATGCATATCTAGTAATGAAATACTATTCAGCGGTAAAAAGATGAAGACTGTGTCTTTTGTTTTTATGTGGATAGATTTGGAGAACATTCCCTCAATAACAAATTTCAAGAATGGAAAAGCAAGAATCCTATGTACTCAGTACTAAGCAGAAACTAGTAGATGAAAAACTATAGGCTCGTATGAGAGAAAAACATAAATTCAAGAAGAGGGAGAGGGCGGTGCCCAAAGTTCAGTGGGTAGGGTGCCAGCCACGTACACCCAGGCTGGGGGGTTCGAACCCAGCCTGGGCCAGTTAAACAACAATGACAACTGCAGCAACAAGAAAAAAAAAATAGCTGGGCATTGTGGCGGGCACTTGTAGTCCCAGCTACTTGGGGGGCTGAGGAAGAGAATTGCTTAAGCTCAAGAGTTTGAGGTTGCTGTGAGCTGTGATGCTACAGCACTCTACTGACGGTGAGATAGTGACTCTGCCTCAAAAAAAAGGAAGAGGGAGAGAAGGGAGGTTGGCAAGTTCCCACTTTACAAGGTACAATGTTGGCATATATGGCATACTAGGTGGGTAAAGGACCCAACTGCAATTTGGAGTTTACCTTACAAACATAAACAATGTAACCTAATTGTATGTACCTTCATATTAACCTGAAATAAAAAATAGAAAAAAAATTTTTAAATTGATTGAGAATTCTCAAGGTTGACCTACTGCTAGATCCTAGAATTCCATTACTAGATATCTACATACCTAGATGAACAAAAATCATTTCTCAGCAATGACATTTGCACCAGAATGTTTACTGCAGCCCAATTTCATATTTGCCAAGTCGTGGAAGCAGCCCAAATGCTCATCAACCCATGAATGGATTAACAAATTGTGTTATATGTACACCATGGAATACTATGCAGCCATAAAAATATGGAGACTTTACATCTTTTGTGTTTACCTGGATGGAGCTGGAACATATTCATTCTTCTTAGTAAAATATCTCAAGAATGGAGAAAAAAGTATCCAATGTACTCAATACTATTATGAAACTAGTATATAATCACTTACACATTCATATGAATGACAAAATACAAATATAGTCCAGAAGGAAGGAGGGAAGAGGAGGTAGGGGGAGGGGAGGGAGGAGGAAGAGTGGAGGGTGGGTATTTGCTGGGATCTAACCTAATGTACACAATGCAAGGGTACATTTCAAAACAACTAAGAGTAAATTATAAATGTCTTACCACAAAAAATAAGTAAGTGAGGTGATGGTTATGTTAATCAGTTTGATTTAAGATAAATCAAATCACACTGTACCCGATAAATGTATACAGTTATGATTAAATAAAAATTCATTTAAAAAATAAAATAAAATAAACGTTGATTTTGCACCCATGGAGAACTACAGCCTTAGAAAAGGGCAACCCAGGTATAAATCAGCTTCACTAAGTCTAAAATCAGCTATGAGTTGATACAATCCAAGGTGAATAAAGGTAATGTATTTCTATTCTAAGTTTTGCCAGAGATAAATGAAAATTACCTTTGAAGAAAATCAAAATTATCTAGAATTCCTAAGTCAAGCCAAATGTAATGTATGGCAAACAAAATTTACCAAGTGTACTAGTAAACAGGGAAAAATATAATATAAACAAAGCATGTACAATGCTGTACATTGAAGAACTAGTTTTAATAAGAAAAGGATGGAGGGGACCTTAAGAGCCAATTGTTAGATGACTGATCAAATTAACTATAGTAACCCACTCAAGGAAGTATTAATACTAGACAGATATAAATAGAAATACATTTATGGAATTATATCCAAAATACCATATCTAACCAGTGTATTTGCATGATCCTTGTACATTATACATTCCTAAAAAATAATTTAAGAAAACAGTATATTGCATGGCTTAATTCATAACCAAAATATGCAAAACACTTACCTAACTAAAGTGTTTACAAAGAAATGACATAGATAGAAACTATACATCTCTGCTGTACCTTGATGTTTTTTTTAATTTACCTTTGGAAAGCTGTATATATTTTACTTACTTATATGAAACAAATAAAAAGCAATACTTAAATATCAAAAGGTATATGAAATAAAGCAGCCAAATTCTATATTAAGTTGTGCATTAACTGCACTAAAACAAACTATTTCAAGTGACTTTAAAGTATAATAATTTAACTATATTTACCTAGGAGTAGCTACTCTAAGATCACACAAAGCAAAAACACAAAACACACAAACAACAAAAAGCCTCAAAGGGTTTTTGGTAATCACGTTGTCATTTGTATTGCTCGTTTTGTTATTCAAATGGTATGTGTGCTGTGTAACAAAGAAAATAAGAAATTATATTGGTACTGTTGGTAACTGAGATTGTTGTTCTTTTTGGTGCATAGGAAAAAGAAATAGATTTAAGATTATGACATGACAGTAGTCCCTCCTTAACCCTCGGAGATATATTCCAACAGATCCATTGGATGTCTGACAGCTCAGATTGCACTGAAACCAGTTACACTATATTTTTTACCCACATGTAAAAACCTATACCTTTACCTGTATCTTACATACCTAAGATAAATTTTAATTTGTAACTTAAGCACAGTAAGAATGAATAATGATTTGATAATAAAACATAATAAGTGTGACAATATGCCACCATCACTATTCTTTCACTTTAGGGCCATTATTAAGTAAAATAAGGAAGGGGTACTGGAACACAAGCACTGTTACCCTGAAACAGTCAATCTGATCATTTAGCTAGTGAATGAGTAAAGGAGGGGGGCGCACGTATAGGTGGAGAGACTGGACAAATGCATGATTCATGTCCCGGGCAGGATGGAAAGAGATGACGTGAGATTGCATTACACTTCTCAGGTGGCAATTTGAAACTTACAAGTTGTGCGTGTGTTTTCTTTTTTAAATCTGGAATTTTCCGTTTAATATGTTTGAATTGCAGTATATTTTGGGGTAACTGAAACCACAGAAGGCCAAATAATAGGTAAGGGGCTATACCAGTTATGAGTTTGAATTGAAAGATATGGGGTAAATTTGTGAAAAAAAATCATTTCATAGCTTTGTTCATGGAAAAGGATTGGGACCAAGGACTAGCACTGTAGCTATTTGCATTCCTTCCTAGATGGTGGTCTTTAAATATCAGCTCTCATTAATGGGAATGGGAGTCTGTGAAGAAATAGGTGATTCTAGGATGGATGTGGAATATGTAAGAGTAGCCTGGATCACGTCATCATATTGAAAAGTAAAGGAGATTTCAGAAACTACTGAGAGCACATGAAAGTGTCTCAGGAGCCAATTAGAGTTGTCACCGGCCAGCCACAATTGGCACGATTTAAGCAACAATGAAGATTTCAGTGGATGTCAAGTGTGTTTATGTTTATATTCAAAAACTTATAATGGTATTCAAGAAAAATAAGGTCCTTTGGTCATCCTTGAAGTATGCTAAGTAATCAAGCCATTATTTTGAAACTAATAGAGGGAAAGACTCAAGCATGTTTTTTACTTCCTCTGCCCACTGTTGTTTAGGGTAACAATACTGGTGATGAAAGGAAGATTATCTGCATAGATCTTACATTAATGGTGGCAGCTATATAGAGTTCAATAACCTAAGAAAGACATGCAGGACCCAAAATGGCACCACTCACACATTATCAATTTAAAACAGGAATGAGGTGCAATACATACAATACATTATACTAAAATCATTAAGGTCAGTATACACATCAAAGCTAAAAGCTATCTCAAAGCAAGTAAGTTCGAAGAGGTCAAGTACACCATCATTTATGAAGAGGACTTGCAGAAAAAGTGAATCCTAAAAGCGATTTAGCCTGTCTCAATCTAACTATGAGCTTTTGGAAAACACAGAAGACAAAGGAACATGTCAAACAATCTGTGTGGATGCAATATGTGGAAAGCTTTGTAGAAAAAAATGACGCATTTTGTTCAACAGAAAATTTGAAAGAAAAAATGCGGGGCTGAAGAATGAATAGATTTAAGATTATATTGGCTAATTGCACCTTGTAGCTATTCCTCTGATTCTGGTTTAGAGTATCCCTCATAATGGCACATAGAAATCTGGGAAATTTGAACACTAAAGGGATATTTAATTGCTTTAAGAAATTAGGTGTTTTGTCAAAAAATATACAGGGAGTAACAATATAACAATTGTCTTTTTAATTATATGTAAAGATACTGCCTTAGAGTGTTAAGATAAATGAGATACTGCACATTTTCCATCACACAACCAGCATTCAATAGATGATGACGATTATAATTTTAAATTAAATTGAGAGAATACATCACCTTCAGAAGTCCTTTCTCCTTTATTAGGATTGCTGACATCATGCTATTTAAGGAAAAATAAAATTTAAAGTACATGCTAGATTTTGGTTCAGAACTTCATCTGAGTAGTATTAATGATAGGAATACTTCTTTCTAGCTTCTGTCTAGCTCACTAATTCAGATTTAAATTGGCAAGGACAACAAATTTTTACTTGTTCAACAATTTGACAAATCCTTTTTCCTTCCTGTACTTGGAGAGAACAACTATGTAGAATCTTAAACTGGCGGTGACATTGACATGATGTTTTAAAAGTGATAATGATCATTTTGTTCAATTTTAAGAAATTCTACTTAATAATTTAGTTTGTTGAATTTTTTAAGTGGAGAAAAAATATATTTGCCTAGAGCAGAACGTTTAGCAAGGACTGAGTTTCCACTGCTCTTATAAAAACATGTAGAATAAACTCCACCCTTGTGCAAAAATAATCGTTTCTTCATGGAAGACGAAACATTTTTTGTAAAGAAAAAACATTCATATGCCATATCTCTTTTATGTGAGGTAATATTGCAGACACACTATTGTGATTTTATATGCAGTGTGTAAATAAAACTTATAGATTCATTACAATGAAAAAAAAATCAAAACGCATGTCTTTGACCATTTGGCCTTCCTTAATAGCAAATGAATGGAAAAACATGCTTAATGAAATACTTACACTTCATAACTTCCTTTTGAAATAACACTATGAAGGGTTTAGTCAGGTTTCAAAATTTCATTCAGATATTATGTAAAAAGGACCTTAATCTAACGTGTATGTGGAGTGGATTTTTATCTATTAAAGACGTGAAGAGAAATTTGAATAATAATCCAAGTACTAGGTACCAGGCTCCAAGATCTTAGGTCCATGGGACTGGAAATAGGATGGATTTTGCTCCTGTGATTCGATTGTATTAGATGGCATGGTGTTTTTAAGATTATTCAGATGGACCTGGTGTAATCACATAAATTCTTTAAACCCAGGTCTAAGAGGTCAGATTGAGAGCAATTCAGAGATTTAAACAATGAGGGAAGATTCTCCATTTCATTTCTGGCTTTGAGAATGGAGGGAGCTGTACCGCAAGGAGAGAAAGCAGCCTCTCAGAAGTCTGAGGCCAGGCCCTGAGAGTGACTCCTAGCCTACAGACAGAAAGAAACTAAATTCTACCTGCCAAACGTTCTAAAAAGAGAAGCCTGAACTCCAGATAAGAATGTAGCCAGTGAACACCTTGGTTTCAACCTTGTGATCCCTCGCACAGCCACACTCTGCCTCATCTTCTCTTCTGACTTACAGATTTGTGTATTGTTTCAAGCCACTAGGTTTGTGAAAATTGGTTACACCAAGTTAGAAACCTAAAATATGAAGTAAAACATAATTATAAAGGTGCATTCAATTCTCTAGGTAGAAAAGAAGGATTGTGTCGTTTTAAAAAGTATCTATAACATAGCATACACTGAAATATCACTGTTTTTCAAAATTATAAACATATTTTCTACATCCAGAACCCTGAGGATGAGTATTTGGCAAAGCAATAATGATATTGATTATGATGTTAATATCTGTGAAAGGCAGTAGCGCTTTCAGAGCTTTTTGAGGGAGGAAAGTTCCTAGTGCATAGCTACGGATTGTCTTCTGTAACAATTGTGCCTCATGCTTTCCTGGGAATCTCAAAGTTGAATCTCTCTTCTTTTAGGTTTAGTTTTCTTTGGAGAGATTGATAGTTACAAGTAAAGATGAAAAGGTGAACTGACATAGGTGTGCTATGTGCTGTGTCCTGGAGGAAATTTATGACAGGTTACATGCTTCTCCTGAGGCTCCAAGGTAATTTCTGGAGTAAGTTATTACTTTGTTATTAGCTACATTTTCAAATGCCAAGTGAGTAAGACAAGATATTAGCGGATAAAGTCCCCTGAGTCTATCTCTTTAGAAATTTCAATGGAAAGGTAAAGTTTTGCCTAAGGAGTACATCATCAAGAACACCTTTAGCTAGTGAGAATACGCTTTCTGTTTTGTACTGATTTCAGTGGTCATGCAGGCATACAGTATGAATTTCCTCAAAAGATAATAAGACTTCCATTAGCAAAACTTTGTTTTGTGAAGGTACGAAGAGATCTTAATTTATACACTTGTACATGTCTGCCGCATGGTCCTTCAGTTCTCCCTTGAGTCTGCTGAGGGATTCTCGTGTCCACCAATTTTTCCGCGTCATTCCTGATTTTGCTGCAGAGGGCACAATCTGAAAAAAAAAAAAAAAAAGACAAAATATTTTCTGTCTCCCCAAATTTGGGGGAACTGAAATCTGCATCCCTGCCTCAGGCAGGAGGGATGGGGAATGTCTCTCGGTATTTGTGCCACAGGAGACAGCACAAGGGAATCATCTGGACGAAGGTTACAAGAATCTGGGGGGAGGTTGCAAAACTGTTGCAGAGGCCACGAGGTTGTCTTGGCCCAATATGGAATTACGGGATCAGAACTTTTAAAATCTTTCTGTTTCTGCTCAGAAGCAGGAAAAATCCGTATTTTGAGATGTCCAGTCTGCCATTTTTCTTTCTTTGCTGGCAAAGTAATAAATTTCTCTTTCTCTTCAAATTGCTTGTCCCCCTTTTTCTGATGTGGCTTCAGGGCACAAGTTCCAAACTTTTGGGAACAATTTTGGTGTCCCTGGGTGGACTATTGGTTACCATGGTGGAATGGCACCCCCACAACTGCTGGAAGAGGCAGAGAGCAGCCCAGGGTCAAAGCCAAGGATCTTTGTGGGTGAAAACAACTTATTTTCAAGGTGAGAGAGGAAGGGACAACCCCAGCAGCTGCAGGAGCCTGTTTTAGCTCTGGAGAACTCCCTTCTCTGTCTCCCTGAAGTAGACGCAGCTCCCCCCAACTAGAACTGATTTGAGGAGAAGGAAATAGATTTGTAAAGTGTCCTTTTACTGGGTAAATTCCTCAGTGTGCACGCTGAGAACCTGATTCCACCCATGTGGGGGGGGGTCATAACTCCCTGCTGGGTCTGTTTGTTTTGAGGTGCCATTGGAGGCAAAATTGAGGTTGAGTGGTTTACCTTCCAGCCCTGTAGGGCAGTTGAGGCACCGTCTGAGATGATCTTGAGGGTGGCTTTTATCCTCTTCAGATTCCCATTTGTTCGATAGGCCCTGGCATTTGTGGGTGGAAGATCCCTCGTGTTGTCTGTTAGTTATTTGTGAGTTTCATACCCATCATTTAGGGAGAGTTTACCTTCCAGCCCTGTAGGGCATTTGGGACACCATATGAGGTGCCATTGCGAATGGTATGTGTCTCGTGTCTTGTCTGTTATTTGTGAGAAAGCCCTTGGGAAAATAATTTGGACAGAAATAGTATTAGGCCATTGAAATTGTTTGTGTTGAGAATTCCTATGTTGTTTGTCTTTGATTGTTTGTGAATTTTTGTACTACTTATCTGAGATTTGGAACATGATACCTGTATCATGTTCCCCCATTCAGAGCTGGACAGGAACCTCCCATTTCCTACACCTGGGCAATTTCATGTAAGCCAACCAGCCTATTCTGAAGTGGGTGCCCTGCCTGGCCAAATGTAATTCTCAAGACCTTATAGCCCTAGACCTAGACAAAAGACCCATTGAGAGTATGGAGACTTTCCACTTGGGTCTTTCCCTCTGCCAGAAGCTCTGATGCTTTTTATTCTTTGTGTATTCCTTGCTACCTAATAAATCCCGTCCTACCACTGATCTGTGGTCTGTGGGTTCATTCTTTGAATCCCCAGACCAAGAACCTACTGCAGGTAGAAATTCCATCAACCACACCATTTGTGTGGGAGGTGAGGAAAAGTGGTGGTTGCCTAATCTTGATTTGGAAGTGCATTCTGTGTTTTTTGGCCCTTCTTTTGGAAAGAATCTGCTCATGTCTTTTTCTCAGTTCTTTTATGGGGTTGTTGGATTTTTTTTCTTGTGAGTTCTTCGTGTATTCAGCCCTTTGTGGGATGTGGTATGGAGATGTTCTCTCTCATTCTGGGGATTGTCTGTTCACTCTGTTGATTGTTTCCTTGGATGTGTGGAGGGATTTTGGTTTGATTGGGTCCCATTTGTTGATTTTCAAAGTTGCTGTAACTGCCTTTGCTGTCATCTTTACGGATTTTCTAGGCCCATATGTTTGGGAGTTTTTCCAATGTTTTCTTCCAAAATTTTGATGGTTTGTGCTTTGGGTTTGAGTCTCTTTTCCATTGTGAACTAATTTTTGTTAAGAGTGAAAGGTGTTGGCTTGGTGCCTGTGGCTCAACAGGCTAAGGCACCAGCCACATACACCTGAGCTGGCAGGTTCGAATCCAGCCCGGGCCCTCCATACAACAATGACAGTTGCAACCAAAAAACGGCCGGGCGTTGTAGTGGGCGCCTGTAGTTCCAGCTACTTGGGAGGCGGAGGCAGGAGACTCGCTTGAGCCCAGGAATTGGAGGTTGCTGTAAGCTGTAATGCCACGGCACTCTATCCAGGGTGACAGCTTGAGGCTCTGTCTCAAAAAAAAAAAAAAAAAGAGTGGGAGGTGCAGATCCTGTTTCAATCTTCTACAATTGGCTTGGTTGTCTCATTCTGCCAGCACCATGTGTTCAAAGGGGATTCTTTCTCCCAGGATAAGTTGTTGTCTGTTTTGTTGGGGATCTGATGACAGTGAGGAGATGGTTTCTGTTCTGATCCATTCTGTGCAGCCCTGTAGTGTGGCTGGGAGTCTGGTGGGGTGGTGTCCCTAGCTTGCCCTTTTTGCTTAAGGTTGCTTTGGCTTGGCATTATTTTTTCCTAGATCTGGGAGAATGATGTTGCTGTTTTGGTGGGACAGCAGTGGCTCTATGGGTCACTTTAGGTAGTGTGGACATTTTGACAGTGTTGACTCTGCTAGTCCCTGAGCATGATGTGTTTTTCCATTTGTTTGCAGCTTCTGTGATTTCCTCTTTGGTGGTTTGTGGTTCTCCCTGTGGAGGTCTTTTGCGTCTTTGGTTTGATAAATTTCCCGGTGTTTTATTTTCTTTGTTGTTATTATGAAGGGTTTTGAATCTTTGGTTTGGTTCTAAGCTGTTGTTGGCATATTTGAATTCTGTGACTGTTGGCCATTTTCCTCCCTTGCCAGCAAAGTAATAAACATCTCTTTCCCTCTCCTCAAACTGCTAGTTTTTCTTTTTCTGATGTGGCTTTTGGGGGATAAGTGCTGAACTTCTGGTAATAATTTAAAGCAAAAATTGTTTCTAATATATTCATAACATAAAATACATTTCTGTCTCTTTGTCACTCTCCCCCCCTTTTCCTTTCCCTTCCATTCTATCTACACCATATTTAATCAGACCTCTACATCTGTGCATTCAACTAACCATGGATCAAAAATAGTTGAAAAAACTCTGTATTAACCATGTATAGACCTCCTTTTCTTGCTATTATTCCCTAAATAAAATAGTATAACAATTATTTATATAGCATTTTCATTGTATTAGTTATTATAAGTAATCTAGAGATGATTTAAAGTCTACAAGAGGATTTACATAGGTTACATGCAAATACTATGCCACTTTATATAAGGAACTTAAGCATCCTTGGATTGTGAAATCCTGGAATCAATCCCCCGCAGATACTGAGGGACAACTATATATGCCACGTGGTGGTCATTGCACTAAGAAACATCAATTAAATCTTTACTTGATATATTCATAATTGTTCTACTGCCAACAAAAGTTGCATTGCAAATCTTGATTTTCTTGGTTTTGAAATTTGTCTCAATCTAGATTTTGTATCTTAGATTTGAGCCCAAGTTGTGTACTATGTTCATTAAACATGCTGGTTCTGTGACCGACACTATACCATGGATATGTGGCCACTTTTTATGTGATGATGATAATACTACCTAGTTACCCAAGAAAAGGATAAGTAAAATAGCATTTGCCCTTTAAACCTATCTCTAAGCTTCCTGGCATAATAGCCCTAGTAAATGAACCCAAAAATCTCAGTTTCCTAACCCATAACTTTTCTACCTTAGAGGCAATTTTGTGGAATTAATAACATGTGAATCACTTTGAGAACCAAAGATGAAAAGCCCTCTCTAAATGCTAAGGATTGGTTTAATTATACCATAGGGGACATTTGGGTTTATATTTCAAAGCATGCATATTTATAGCTCTTTTATTTTAATGCTGGTTATTTTAGCTGAAGAAGCTATTTTTTCTACTGAGGATGCCTGGTATTTTCTTGTTAATAATTTTAAATGATATGAATAGTTTACAATAGCAGCTAAACCCAGAAGTCAAACATGCTTCATACAAGCAAAGAATGTATATATGATCAGTCCTTTGTAATGCCACCGTATATGTCATTAGTTTCTTGAAGCCCCCTTAATCCACGAATGGAGGGATTCATTTTAGTAAAGAGCCTAACATGGGCTTATTTGTCTATAATACCCTGGTAAGAAGTGATGTTGGGTGATGAATATTTTTTCTTATTTTCATCAATCCCATTTTATAGTCTTTTTGAAAAAGATGTTTTCGATTACCTGCCTCTCCTCTAATCCACATGTAATAATATACCCATTACATGGAAGCTGATAATGCACTACTCATATGAAAAAAAATTACACTTCTATTCCTAAAGTGTCTCAGTCTATCCAGGCAGTCAGAAAATAAACAGTTCATTTTGGATCCAACTAGTCCTATCAAAGTGGGTTGAACACAATGCTTTATAAAGGGCATGTAGGAGGAAGAAACTTTCTTTGGTGTCTAGGATAATTTCATAGAGGAAATGTTATTTGTCCTGGTGCTTAAAAGGGATGAAATTATTTAGGTGTTTAAGGAAAAAATGGGAGGGGCCTATGGTTCACAGGAGTACGGCTCTGGCCCCATATGCCAGAGGTAGAGGGTTCAAATCCAGCCCTGGCCAAAAAAAAAAAAAAAAAAAAGTAAAAAGGCATCATATGCCATAATTTCAAACAGAAATCTATCCATGATTTTGTTTAAACATAGAGGAAGTTCACCCAGTTGGATCTGAGGGATTTCTTGCAATTGTACCATGTTCTCTGCCTTTTCCTCTTCATGCCCGATATGTGAATCCAGGAACTCAAATATGTGTACTGTGCTGTAACACAACAACTCAGGCCAATTTAACACCTGATAGAATCAAACCTCACAGTACAGGAGTCATGCTAATCTCCACGATGAAAATTTTAACTAAAACAAATTATGTGTACCACTGCCACTAAACGTCTATAAACAACAGGTTGTCTTAAGATATTTTAAAACTTGATGAACACCAAATGTAGTGACTTTTTCAAAAGAAAACATTTTTGGTATAAAAAACTATATGAAGTTAAAATACTACTTTTACTGCTACTGCGGGTCTTACTGCAGCTGGCCTGCACACATTTAGGTCTCAAGTGTATTTCATACTCAAATATTATTGAAAATACTCAAAGAGGTTTCTTGGTGTGTGGCAGTATCTTTGTTAATATCTATCATAAAGACTATACTTTCAGGGATCATTTCTATAGCTCGTTAATGTCTATCATATTGGCAGTATCTTGTTAACATCTACCATATTGTTAATATCTATCAAAACCAAAATTTAAAAATACTTTTAAAAAACTATAACAATAACAAAATAAAACATTTAGTGAGTAGTGTCATTGGTTTATGTTTATGTGAATGTTTTAAATGTCTACTTTAACAGAAGGCAGGCAATGCTCATATTAATATATTCTACCTTCAAATGGTTGTGATGTGCTTTGGTAGAAGTAAGTATACGGGACCGTTTTGGTGCTGGAATATGGCAGCAGAGACGGTCCCATAGCCCATCTCTCCCAGGTCAGCAGGTGAGAGGGTGGGAGCTCTGGATCCTTCCCCGTGTGAACTATTGGAGTGGATGGACAGCTGGTGAGACACAGAGATCGGGAGGATTGGCACGTTTGAAATATAGTTCTTAACCATGGAAACTGCCACAGACCATTTCCCCCTGCCCGGTGGAGGGGCAGCCGGCCCCTCCCACAGGGAGGACAGCAGGTCCCAACCCACAAGCTCTAATCAGAGAAAACTCCACTGAAGCGTGGAACTCAGAGTTTGATGATCAGAAAGGGGCGCTGCTGGGAAGCACAGAGACCTGGGCAGCCCTGGCGTGAGCCGAGGTGTCCGGACTCTGCCGGACTAACACATTGGAATGTCCAAAAGGGTGAGCGCCTTTTCCCCAGATCAATGAGAGAGAGAAAGATGGGTGACCAGCCAGCGTTACACTAGGTGGGGACCATAGTGAAGCCTGAGAGGGGGGGAAAAGACACTTTGAGCTGTGGAAGCTGTGGAAGTTGGCGAGGAGGGCCCCTGGGCACTTCAGCTGGAGAATAACTGAAGGTCAAGTTCCCACCAACAGCCCCACAAAGCCCCCTCCCCTCCAGCCTTCACAACAGCTGGGAGTGGCTGCGAGCCGCGGCCATAGCAACCACCGCCCCAGGTGCTGCTGCGGTCGCTTGGAAGCCACCGCCCCGCAAATAGTGACACACCGCCGTGGCCCCAGAGATCTGCAGTGACCGCGTGGCCCCTCCCCTCCAGCCTTCACGACTGTTGGGAACAGCTGCAACCCACAGCCATAGCTGCCACAGCAACTGCTGCTGCTTGTGCTGCCGCGGTCGCTCGGGCGCTCTGAAGCCGCTGCTACCGTGAGCGTGGTGCCCCCGCCCCGCGCATAGTGTCACCACCCCCGCCGACACTGCCGCGGCCACCAAGATCAGCAATGACTGCGAGGCCCCTCCCCCGCAGTCACCACAAGCCCCGATCCTGCGCTCCCCTCTCACAGCAGATCGTTGTTGCCAGACTGGACTGCAATTCTATATACATATAAGAATAATAATATTTTTGAGATTTTTTTTTTTTGAATATCCTTTTCTTGGAGGCACTATCGACAAATAACTCTTTACTTCACTTTCTTTTCTTAAACTATTTTTATTACCTCCTATTCTCAACTGAACATTCTTCTTCTCTCCCATGTTAATTTCTTTGTTCTCTCTCCCCCTCCTCTCCCTCCCTTCTTATAGCTTCTAAGAGTGCTTATATCATATTTGTTAGAGCCTTTTCTTCTTTGCTATTCTCAAGTATTTTATAAGAAGCATTTTAATTGTAGAATTCCTTTTTCTTCTTTCTTCTTAGCTGTTGTTCTGTGATTGGCTGTTTGTTTGTTATGTTTTGTTTGTATGTCGATGTTTCTAACTGTGGGTGCATCTGTGGGCTTAGGCGTCTGGTAGCCCTTCTATGAATGTATTAGCCCATTTGCTATTAATGTGATTGGTATTATAAATGTTTTCCTTGCCACCTTGATACTTCAGTTCACCCCCAGCCCAGGATTGGAAGTCTAGAACTCCAACTCATCCACAACCCAAACTGAATACATTTACAATTGGACGGGAACTCTTGAACTGCACAGGCTGCAGTCACCACACCAGTACCTTGGTGGAGGGCTGGTCAACCACAACCGTAGAAGTCTCCAGTTCAATCTCATTCTCCTGCTCATATAGCTAAAAACTGAAAAACAAACATGGGGCGGAACCAGCGGAAAAACTCTGGCAGCATGAATAAACAGAATGGTGCAACTCCCCCCCAAAATGACAAACCATCCAATCCAGACTATCCCATCGACAAACAGATGGTGGAGATGTCTGAAATCGAATTTAGAATCTGGATAGCAAACAAGATTAATAAAATGGAAG